>CAWUFW010018096.1:0-235466 GCA_963921515.1 Calotriton arnoldi
CCCTTCTTATACTAAAAAGAGGGGATGGACTAGCTCTATGACCCCACCTATGGGAGGGTCAAGGGAGGGGTGGCTACACCCACTTCCCTTTGTCCAGTTTCGCGCCAGAGCAGGGGCAGGTAGCCCCTGAGCCGGTTTGAACTGGCATATGCACAGAGGAGCCTTCTGCTCCCCCAGTGCAGGACTTCAAAGCACTCTAAGAGTGCACCCACCCAGCCCCAATACACTAAACCCTGTCTGGGAGGTGGTTACACCTCCCTGTGACAGGATGCCTATTGTTGGGCTTCCTCCACTGTGAGTTTCGGTCATCAGCAGGAGGGCAGCCCAGTGTCTGTGACTGGTGGCATCCATTTTGTGATGCCAGGGCTCTTCAGGATTCTACCGCGTTTCCACAGCAGGTACATGTCTTATCCCTCTAGAAGGGTGGAATGCTACCCCCGCCGCCAGGATTGGCGGGGGGTAGTATTCCAAGATGTTTGACACCAAACACGACATGTTTTGATGCAGCCATTCCAAAGTTAGCATTTTACCGCGAGGATATAATGCACTTAAGAGTATATGGTTTAACCGCATCCACAAACAGCCCCAGAGAATAGACTCTGAGAGCTGCAGAGGGGCCCTGCTCAGGCAGAGGCACCCCCTCACATAGAAGCCAAGCACCCTGCCCTCAGGATTGATAGGGCCTGCCTTAGGGGTGACTGATAGGTTTATATGTGTGTGCAGGAGAGATATAGGAAACCTATATCTCAGTGAGGGGTGCTAGCACCACCTCACCCAGGCTGCAGTAGCAGGCCTGTGGTGTCAGATTTAGACTGCTTCCCAGGGGTGGCATAATACATGCTGCAGCCCCTGGTAGGCCTGTGAAGTACCTATGCCCTTGGTACCTAAGGTACCATATACTAGGGACTCATAAGGCACCACAGTATCCAATCACTAGTGCACCTAGAGTGCACTCCATGTCGTTTAGAGAGAGCAGATAGACTGGGGCCCTGAATAGCAGGGTCCCAGTCCAACTAAGTCATAAACCAGCAAAACACCAGGAAAAAAGTGGGGGCAACCATATAGTCAGATTCCACCTTCCTACACCGGTTCTCTTTTTCTATACCTCTGTTGCCTCTTTCTGCACCTCTCTTGCCTCTTTCTACACCCCTCTTGCCTGTTTCTGTACCTCTGTTGCTTCATTCTGCACTTCTTTTGCTTTTTTGCACCTCTCTTTCTTCTTTCTGCACCCCTCTTGCCTCTTTCTGCACCCTCTTTCCTTTTTCTGCACCTCTCCTGCCTCTTTCTGCAGCTCACTTGCCTCTTTCTGCACCCCCTTCCATCTTTCTGCACTTCTCTTGCCTTTTTCTGCAACTCTCTTGCCTCCTTCTGCACCTCTGTTGCCTCTTTCTGCACCCCTCATGCCTCTTTCTGCACCCCTCTTACCTCTTTCTGCAACCCTTGTTTCTTCATTCTGCAATTCTCTTGCTTCTTTCTGCACCCCTCTTGTCTCTTTCTGCACCCTCTTTCCCTTTTTCTGCTCCTCTGTTGCCTCTTTCTGCACCTCTCTTGCCTCTTTTTGCACCCCTCTTGCCTCTTTGTGCACCCCTGTTGCTTCATTCCGCACCTCTCTTGCCTCTTTGTGCACCTCTCTTGACTCATTCTGTACCCCTCCTGGCTCTTTCTGCACCCCTCTTGCCTCTTTCTGCACCTCTTTTGCTTCTTTATGCAACCTTCTTCCATTTTACTGCACCTCTCTTGCCTCTTTCTGCAGTTCTCTTGCCTCTTTCTGCACCTTTTTTGCTTCTTTCTGCACTTCTCTTGCCTCTTTCCGCACCCCTGTTGCCTCTTTCTGCACCTCTGTCGGTTCTGTCTGCATTGCTCTTGCAAATTTCTGCACATCTCTTGCAAATTTCTGCACCACTCTTGCCTCTTTCTGCACCTCTCTTGCTTCTTTCTGCACCTCTCTTGCCTCTTTCTGCACTTCTCTTGCCTCTTTCTGTACCCCTCTTGCCTCTTTCTGCAGCTCGCTTGCCTCTTTCTGCACCCCTCTTGCCTCTTTCTGCACCTCTGTTGGTTCTTTCTGCACTACTCTTCCTTCTTTCTGCACCTCTCTTGCAAATTTCTGTACCCCTCTTCCCTCTTTCTGCACTACTCTTGCGTCTGTCCGCACCCCTGTTCCCTCTTTAGCACCTCTTCTGCCTGTTGCTGCACCCCTCTTGCCTCATTCTGCACCCCTCTTCCCTCTTTCTGCACTTCTTTTGCCTCTTTCTGCACCCCCGTTCCCTCTTTCTGCACCTCTTTTGCCTGTTTCGGCAACTCTCTTGCCTCTTTCTGCAGTTCTCTTGCTTCCTTCTGCACCTCCGTTGCCTCTTTCTGAACCCCTCTTGCCTCTTTATTCACCCCTCTTACCTTTATCTGTACCCCTGTTACTTCATTCTGCACTTCTCTTGCTTCTTTTTCCACCTCTCTTGCTTATTTCTGCACCCCTCTTGACTCTTTCTGCACCTTCTTTCTCTTTTTCTGCACCTCTCTTGCCTCTTTCTGCACCTGTCTTGCCTCTTTCTGCACCCCTCTTGCCTCTATCTGCACCTCTCTTGCTTCTTTCTGCACCCCTCTTGCCTCCTTCTGCACCCTTCTTCCCTTTTCTTGCACATCTTTTGCCTGTTTCTGCAACTCTCTTGTCTCTTTCTGCAGTCCTCTTACTTCCTGCTGCACCTTTGTTGCCTCTTTCTGCACCCCTCTTTCCTCTTTCTACACTTCTCTTGCCTCTTTCTGCACCCCTATTGCTTCATTCAGCACCTCTCTTGCCTCTTTGTGCACCTCTCTTGCCTCTTTCTGTACCCCTCTTACCTCTTTCTGCACCCCTCTTGCCTCTTTCTGCACCTCTTGTGCTTCTTTATGCAACCTTCTTCCATTTTACTGCACCTCTCTTGCCTCTTTCTGCACCTCTCTTGCCTCCGTCTGCAGTTCTCTTGCCTCTTTCTGCACCTTTTTTGCTTCTTTCTGCACTTCTCTTGCTTCTTTTTGCACCCCTCTTGCCTCTTTCTGCACCTCTGTCGGTTCTTTCTGAACTGCTCTTGCAAATGTCTGCACCTCTCTTGCCTCTTTCTGCACCTCTCTTGCCTCTTTTTTCACCCCTCTTGCCTCTCTCTGCACATCTCTTGCTTCTTTCTGCACCCCTCTTGCCTCTTTCTGCACTCTTCGTCCCTTTTCCTGCACCTCTCTTGCCTCTTTCTGCACCTCTCTTGCCTCTTTCTGCACTTCTCTTGCCTCTTTCTGCACTCTCTTCCCTCATTCTGCACATCTCTTGCTTCTTTCTGCATCTCTCTTGCTTCTCTTTGCACCCCGCTTCCCTCTTTCTGCACCCCGGTTCTCTTTTTCTATACCTCTGTTGCCTCTTTCTGCACCTCTCTTGCCTCTTTCTGCACCCCTCTTGCCTGTTTCTGTACACCTGTTGCTTCATTCTGCACTTCTTTTGCTTTTTTTGCACCTCTCTTTCTTCTTTCTGCACCCCTCTTGCCTCTTTCTGCACCCTCTTTCCCTTTTTCTGCACCTCTCCTGCCTCTTTCTGCACCTCACTTGCCTCTTTCTGCACCCCTCTTGCCTCTTTCTGCACCCTCTTTCCCTTTTTCTGCACCTCTCTTGCCTCCTTCTGCACCTCTGTTGCCTCTTTCTGCACCCCTCTTGCCTCTTTCTGCACCCCTCTTACCTCTTTCTTCACCCCTGTTGCTTCATTCTGCACTTCTCTTGCTTCTTTTTGCAACTCTCTTGCTTCTTTCTGCACCCCTCTTGCCTCTTTCTGCACCCTCTTTCCCTTTTTCTGCTCCTCTGTTGCCTCTTTCCGCACCTCTCTTGCCTCTTTTTGCACCCCTCTTGCCTATTTCTCCACCCCTGTTGCTTGATTCTGCACCTCTCTTGCCTCTTTGTGCACCTCTCTTGCCTCTTTCTGTACCCCTCTTGCCTCTTTCTGCACCTCTCTTGCCTCTTTCTGCACCTCTTTTGCTTCATTATGCAACCTTCTTCCATTTTACTGCACCTCTCTTGCCTCTTTCTGCACCTCTCTTGCCTCTTTCTGCAGTATCTTGCCTCTTTCTGCACCTTTTTTGCTTCTTTCTGCACTTCTCTTACCTCTTTCCGCACCCCTCTCGCCTCTTTCTGCACCTCTGTCGGTTCTGTCTGCACTACTCTTGCAAATTTCTGCACATCTCTTGCAAATTTCTGCACCACTCTTGCCTCTTTCTGCACCTCTCTTGCTTCTTTCTGCACCAATCTTGCCTCTTTCTGCACTTCTCTTGCCTCTTTCTGTACCCCTCTTGCCTCTTTCTGCACCTCGCTTGCTTCTTTCTGCACCTCTTTTGCCTCTTTCTGTACTCATCTTGCCTCTTTCTGCACCTCTGTTGGTTCTTTCTGCACTGCTCTTCCTTCTTTCTGCACCTCTCTTGCAAATTTCTGTACCCCTCTTCCCTCTTTCTGCACTACTCTTGCGTCTGTCCGCACCCCTGTTCCCTCTTTAGCACCTCTTCTGCCTGTTGCTGCACCCCTCTTGCCTCTTTCTGCACCCCTCTTCCATCTTTCTGCACTTCTTTTGCCTCTTTCTGCACCCCCGTTCCCTCTTTCTGCACCTCTTTTGCCTGTTTTGGCAATTCTCTTGCCTCTTTCTGCAGTTCTCTTGCCTCCTTCTGCACCTCTGTTGCCTCTTTCTGCACCCCTCTTACCTCTTTCTGCAGGTCTCTTGCCTCCTTCTGCACCTCTGTTGCCTCTTTCTGCACCACTCTTGCCTCTTTCTGACATCTCTTACCTCTTTCTGTACCCCTGTTGCTTCATTCTGCAATACTCTTGCTTCTTTCTGCACCCCTCTTGCCTCTTTCTGCACCCTCTTTCCCATTTTCTGCACCTCTATTGCCTCTTTCTGCACCTCTCTTGCCTCTTTTTTCACCCCTCTTGCCTCTTTCTGCACATCTCTTTCTTCTTTCTGCACCCCTCTTGCCTCTTTCTGCACTCTTCGTCCCTTTTCCTGCACCTCTCTTGCCTCTTTCTGCACCTCTCTTGCCTCTTTCTGCAGTTCTCTTGCCTCTTTCTGCACCTCGTTTGCTCCTTTTTGCACTTCTCTTGCCTCTTTCTGCACTCTCTTCCCTCATTCTGCACATCTCTTGCCTCTTTCTGCATCTCTCTTGCTTCTCTTTGCACCACGCTTCCCTCTTTCTGCACCTCGGTTCTATTTTTCTATACCTCTGTTGCCTCTTTCTGCACCTCTCTTGCCTCTTTCTACACCCCTCTTGCCTGTTTCTGTACCCCTGTTGCTTCATTCTGCACTTCTTTTGCTTTTTTTGCACCTCTCTTTCTTCTTTCTGCACCCCTCTTGCCTCTTTCTGCACCCTCTTTCCCTTTTTCTGCACCTCTCCTGCCTCTTTCTGCACCTCACTTGCCTCTTTCTGCACCCCTCTTGCCTCTTTCTGCACCCTCTTTCCCTTTTTCTGCACCTCTCTTGCCTCCTTCTGCACCTCTCTTGCCTCTTTCTGCACCCCTCTTACCTCTTTCTGCACCCCTGTTGCTTCATTCTGCACTTCTCTTGCTTCTTTCTGCACCCCTCTTGCCTCTTTCTGCACCCTCTTTCCCTTTTTCTGCTCCTCTGTTGCCTCTTTCTGCACCTCTCTTGCCTCTTTTTGCACCTCTCTTGATTCTTTCTGCACCCTTCTTGCCTCTTTCTGCACCCTCTTTCCTTTTTTATGCACCTCTCTTGCCTCGTTCTGCACCTCTCTTGCCTCTTTTTGCACCCCTCTTGCCTCTTTCTGCACCCATGTTGCTTTATTCTGCACCTCTCTTGCCTCTTTGTGCACCTCTCTTACATCTTTCTGTACCCCTCTTGCCTCTTTCTGCACCCCTCTTGCCTATTTCTGCCCCTCTTTTGCTTATTTATGCAACCTTCTTTCATTTTACTGCACCTCTCTTGCCTCTTTCTGCACCTCTCTTGCCTCTTTCTGCACCTCTCTTGCCTCTTTCTGCAGTTCTCTTGCCTCTTTCTGCACCCTCTTTCCCTTTTTCTGCTCCTCTGTTGCCTCTTTCCGCACCTCTGTTGCCTCTTTTTGCACCACTCTTGCCTCTTTCTGCACCCCTGTTGCTTCATTCTGCACCTCTCTTGCCTCTTTGTGCACCTCTCTTGCCTCTTTCTGTACCCCTCTTGCCTCTTTCTGCACCCCTCTTGCCTCTTTCTGCACCTCTTTTGCTTCATTATGCAACATTCTTCCATTTTACTGCACCTCTCTTGCCTCTTTCTGCACCTCTCTTGCCTCTTTCTGCAGTTCTCTTGCCTCTTTCTGCACCTTGTCGGTTCTGTCTGCACTGCTCTTGCAAATTTCTGCACATCTCTTGCACATTTCTGCACCACTCTTGCCTCTTTCTGCACCTCTCTTGCTTCTTTCTGCACCTCTCTTGCCTCTTTCTGCACTTCTCTTGCCTCTTTCTGTACCCCTCTTGCCTCTTTCTGCACCTCGCTTGCTTCTTTCTGCACCTCTCTTGCCTCTTTCTGTACTTCTCTTGCCTCTTTCTGCACCTCTGTTGGTTCTTTCTGCACTGCTCTTCCTTCTTTCTGCACCTCTCTTGCAAATTTCTGTACCCCTCTTCCCTCTTTCTGCACTACTCTTGCGTCTGTCCGCACCCCTGTTCCCTCTTTAGCACCTCTTCTGCCTGTTGCTGCACCCCTCTTGCCTCTTTCTGCACCCCTCTTCCATCTTTCTGCACTTCTTTTGCCTCTTTCTGCACCCCCGTTCCCTCTTTCTGCACCTCTTTTGCCTGTTTCGGCAACTCTCTTGCCTCTTTCTGCAGGTCTCTTGCCTCCTTCTGCACCTCTGTTGCCTCTTTCTGCACCCCTCTTGCCTCTTTCTGACATCTCTTACCTCTTTCTGTACCCCTGTTGCTTCATTCTGCACTACTCTTGCTTCTTTCTGTACCCCTCTTGCCTCTTTCTGCACCCTCTTTCCCATTTTCTGCACCTCTAGCCTCTTTCTGCACCTCTCTTGCCTCTTTTTTCACCCCTCTTGCCTCTTTCTGCACATCTCTTGCTTCTTTCTGCACTCCTCTTGCCTCTTTCTGCACTCTTCGTCCCTTTTCCTGCACCTCTCTTACCTCTTTCTGCACCTCTCTTGCCTCTTTCTGCAGTTCTCTTGCCTCTTTCTGCACCTCATTTGCTCCTTTTTTGCACTTCTCTTGCCTCTTTCTGCACTCTCTTCCCTCATTCTGCACATCTCTTGCTTCTTTCTGCATCTCTCTTGCTTCTCTTTGCACCCCGCTTCCCTCTTTCTGCACCCCGGTTCTCTTTTTCTATACCTCTGTTGCCTCTTTCTGCACCTCTCTTGCCCCTTTCTACACCCCTCTCGCCTGTTTCTGTACCCCTGTTGCTTCATTCTGCACTTCTTTTGCTTTTTTTGCACCTCTCTTTCTTCTTTCTGCACCCCTCTTGCCTCTTTCTGCACCCTCTTTCCCTTTTTCTGCATCTCTCCTGCCTCTTTCTGCACCTCACTTACCACTTTCTGCACCCCTCTTGCCTCTTTCTGCACCCTCTTTCCCTTTTTCTGCACCTCTCTTGCCTCCTTCTGCACCTATGTTGCCTCTTTCTGCACCCCTCTTGCCTCTTTCTGCACCCCTCTTACCTCTTTCTGCACCCTTGTTGCTTCATTCTGCACGTCTCTTGCTTCTTTCTGCACCCCTCTTGCCTCTTTCTGCACCCTCTTTCCCTTTTTCTGCTCCTCTGTTGCCTCTTTCTGCACCTCTCTTGCCTCTTTTTGCACCCCTCTTGCCTCTTTCTGCACCCCTGTTGCTTCATTCCGCACCTCTCTTGCCTCTTTGTGCACCTCTCTTGCCTCTTTCTGTACCCCTCCTGCCTCTTTCTGCACCCCACTTGCCTCTTTCTGTACCTCTTTTGCTTCTTTATGCAACCTTCTTCCATTTTACTGCACCTCTCTTGCCTCTTTCTGCACCTCTCTTGCCTCTTTCTGCAGTTCTCTTGCCTCTTTCTGCACCTTTTTTGCTTCTTTCTGCACTTCTCTTGCCTCTTTCCGCACCCCTGTTGCCTCTTTCTACACCTCTGTCGGTTCTGTCTGCACTGCTCTTGCAAATTTCTGCACATCTCTTGTAAATTTCTGCACCACTCTTGCCTCTTTCTGCACCTCTCTTTCTTCTTTCTGCACCTCTCTTGCCTCTTTCTGCACTTCTCTTGCCTCTTTCTGTACCCCTCTTGCCACTTTCTGCACCTCTGTTGGTTCTTTCTGCACTGCTCTTCCTTCTTTCTGCACCTCTCTTGCAAATTTCTGTACCCCTCTTCCCTCTTTCTGCAATACTCTTGCGTCTGTCCGCACCCCTGTTCCCTCTTTAGCACCTCTTCTGCCTGTTGCTGCACCCCTCTTGCCTCATTCTGCACCCCTCTTCCCTCTTTCTGCACTTCTTTTGCCTCTTTCTGCACCCCTGTTCCCTCTTTCTGCACCTCTTTTGCCTGTTTCGGCAACTCTCTTGCCTCTTTCTGCAGTTCTCTTGCATCCTTCTGCACCTCTGTTGCCTCTTTCTGCACCCCTCTTACCTCTTTCTGCAGGTCTCTTGCCTCCTTCTGCACCTCTGTTGCCTCTTTCTGCACCCCCTTGCCTCTTTCTGACATCTCTTACCTCTTTCTGTACACCTGTTGCTTCATTCTGCACTACTCTTGCCTCTTTCTGCACCCCTCTTACCTCTTTCTGCAGGTCTCTTGCCTCCTTCTGCACCTCTGTTGCCTCTTTTTTCACCCCTCTTGCCTCTTTCTGCATATCTCTTGCTTCTTTCTGCACCCCTCTTGCCTCTTTCTGCATACTTCGTTCCTTTTCCTGCACCTCTCTTGCCTCTTTCTGCACCTCTCTTGCGTCTTTCTGCAGTTCTCTTTACTCTTTCTGCACCTCTTATGCTTCTTTATGCAACCTTCTTCCATTTTACTGCACCTCTCTTGCCTCTTTCTGCTCCTCTCTTGCCTCTGTCTGCAGTTCTCTTGCCTCTTTCTGCACCTTTTTTGCTTCTTTCTGCACTTCTCTTGCTTCTTTTTGCACCCCTCTTGCCTCTTTCTGCACCTCTGTCGGTTCTTTCTGAACTGCTCTTGCAAATTTCTGCACATCTCTTGCAAATTTCTGCACCCCTCTTGCCTCTTTCTGCACCCCTCTTGCCTCTTTCTGCACCTCTCTTGCTTCTTTCTGCACCTCTCTTGCCTCTTTCTGTACTTCTCTTCCCTCTGTCTGCACCCCTCTTGCCTCTTTCTGCATCTCTGTTGGTTCTTTCTGCACTGCTCTACCTTCTTTCTGCACCTCTCTTGCAAATTTCTGTACCCCTCTTCCCTCTTTCTCTACTTCTCTTGCGTCTTTCCGCACCCCTGTTCCCTCTTTAGCACCTCTTTTGCCTGTTTCTGCACCCCTCTTGCCTCTTTCAGCACCCCTCTTCCCTCTTTCTGCACTTCTCTTGCCTCTTTCTGCACCTCTTTTGCCTGTTTCGGCAACTCTCTTGCCTCTTTCTGCAGTTTTCTTGCCTCCTTCTGCACCTCTGTTGCCTCTTTCTGCACCCCTCTTGCCTCTTTCTGCAGGTCTCTTGCCTCCTTCTGCACCTCTGTTGCCTCTTTCTGCACCCCTCTTGCCTCTTTCTGCACCCCTCTTACATCTTTCTGTACCCCTGTTGCTTCATTCTGCACTTCTCTTGCTTCTTTTTGCACCTCTTTTGCTTCTTTCTGCACCCCTCTAGCCTCTTTCTGCACCCTCTTTCCCTTTTTCTGCACCTCTCTTGCCTCTTTCTGCACCTCTCTTGCCTCTTTCTGCACCCCTCTTGCCTCCTTCTGCACCCTTCTTCCCTTTTCTTGCACCTCTTTTGCCTGTTTCTGCAACTCTCTTGCCTCTTTCTGCAGTCCTCTTACTTCCTGCTGCACCTTTGTTGCCTCTTTCTGCACCCCTCTTTCCTCTTTCTGCACTTCTCTTGCCTCTTTCTGCACCCCTGTTGCTTCATTCAGCACCTCTCTTGCCTCTTTGTGCACCTCTCTTGCCTCTTTCTGTACCCCTCTTGCCTCTTTCTGCACCCCTCTTGCCTCTTTCTGCACCTCTTTTGCTTCTTTATGCAACCTTCTTCCATTTTACTGCACCTCTCTTGCCTCTTTCTGCACCTCTCTTGCCTCTTTCTGCTGTTCTCTTGCCTCTTTCTGCACCTTTTTTGCTTCTGTCTGCACTTCTCTTGCCTCTTTCCGCACCCCTCTTGCCTCTTTCTGCACCTCTGTCGGTTCTTTCTGCACTGCTCTTGCAAATTTCTGCACATCTCTTATAAATTTCTGCACCCCTCTTCCCTCTTTCTGCACTTCTTTTGCCTCTTTATGCACCCCCGTTCCATCTTTCTGCATCTCTTTTGCCTGTTTCGGCAACTCTCTTGCCTCTTTCTGCAGTTCTCTTGCCTCCTTCTGCACCTCTGTTGCCTCTTTCTGCACCCCTCTTGCCTCTTTCTGCAGGTCTCTTGCCTCATTCTGCACCTCTGTTGCCTCTTTCTGCACCCCTCTTGCCTCTTTCTGCACCCCTCTTTCCTCTTTCTGTACCCCTGTTGCTTCATTCTACACTTCTCTTGCTTCTTTCTGCACCTGTCTTGCCTCTTTCTGCACCCTCTTTCCCTTTTTCTGCACCTCTCTTGCCTCTTTCTGCACCTCCCTTGCCTCTTTTTTCACCCCTCTTGCCTCTTTCTGCACATCTCTTGCTTCTTTCTGCACCCCTCTTGCCTCTTTCTGCACCCTTCGTCACTTTTCCTGCACCTCTCTTGCCTCTTTCTGAACCTCTCTTGCCTCTTTCTACAGTTCTCTTGCCTCTTTCTGCATCTCTTTTGCTCCTTTTTGCACTTCTCTTGCTTCTTTCTGCACCTCTCTTGCTTCTTTCTGCACCCCTCTTGCCTCTTTCTGCATCCTTCGTCCCTTTTCCTGCAACTCTCTTGCCTCTTTCTGCACCTCTCTTGCCTCTTTCTGCAGTTCTCTTGCCTCTTTCTGCACCTCTTTTGCTCCTTTTTGCACTTCTCTTGCTTCTTTCTGCACTCTGTTCCCTCATTCTGCACATCTCTTGCTTCTTTCTGCATCTCTCTTGCTTCTCTTTGCACCCCTCTTCCCTCTTTCTGCACCCTGGTTCTCTTTTTCTGTACCTCTGTTGCCTCTTTCTGCACCTCTCTTGCCTGTTTCTGCACCTCTCTTCCCTCTTTCTGCACTTCTCTTGCCTCTTTCTGCACTTCTCTTGCCTCTTTATGCACCCCTCTTGCCTCATTCTGCCCCTCTATTGGTTCTTTCTGCACTGCTCTTGCTTCTTTATGCACTTCTGTTGCAAATTTCTGCAAAGCTCTTGCCTCTGTTTGCACTCCTCCTCCCTCTTTCTGTACTTCTCTGCCTCTGTCTGCACACCTGTTCCCTCTTTCTGCACCTCTTTTGCATGTTTATGCAACTCCTTTGCCTCTTTCTGCAGTTCCCTTGCTTCCTTCTGCACCTCTCTTGCCTCTTTCAGCATTTCTCTTGCCTCTTTCTGCAATTTCTGTTGCTTCTTTCTGCATCCCTCTTGCCTGTTTCTGCACCTCACTTGCCTCTTTCTGCACCTCGCTTGCCTGTTTCTGCACCTTTCTTCCCTCTGTCTGCACTATTCTTGCCTCTTTCTGCACCCCTCTTGCCTCTTTCTTCACCCCTGTTGCCTCATTCTGCACTTCTCTTGCTTCTTTCTGTACCTCTCTTGCTTCTTGCTGCACCCTTCTTCCTCTTTGTGCACCTCTCTTGTCTCTTTCTGTATCTCTCTTGCATATTTCTGCACCCCTCTTGACTCTTTCTGCACCTCTTTTGCTTCTTTCTGCACTTCTCTTGCCTCTTTCTGCACCCCTCTTGCCTCTTTCTACACTTCTGTTGGTTCTTTTGCACTGCTCTTGCTTCTTTCTGAACCTCTCTTGCAAATTTCTGAAACTCTGTTGCCTCTTTTTGCAGTTATCTTGCCTCCATCTGTTGCTTCTTTCTGCACTTCTCTTTCCTCTTTCTGCACCCCTCTAGCCTCTTTCTGTACCCTATTGCTTCTTTATGCACTTCTGCTTCTTTCTGTACCTCCCTTGCTTCTTTCTGCACCCCTGTTGCTTCATTCTGCACCTCTCTTGCCTCTTTGTGCACCTCTCTTGCCTCTTTCTCTACCCCTCTTGCCTCTTTCTGCACCCCTCTTGCCTCTTTCTGCACCTCTGTTGGTTCTTTCTGCACTGCTCTTCCTTCTATCTGCACCTCTCTTGCAAATTTCTGTACCCCTCTTCCCTCTTTCTGCACTTCTCTTGCATCTGTCCGCACCCCTGTTCCCTCTTTAGCACCTCTTCTGCCTGTTTCTGCACCCTTCTTGCCTATTTCTGCACCCCTCTTCCCTCTTTCTGCACTTCTCTTGCCTCTGTCTGCACCCCCGTTCCCTCTTTCTGCACCTCTTTTGCCTGTTTCGGCAACTCTATTGCCTCTTTCTGCAGTTCTCTTGCCTCCTTCTGCACCTCTGTTGCCTCTTTCTGCACCCCTCTTGCCTCTTTATACACCCCTCTTGCCTCCTTCTGCACCTCTGTTGCCTCTTTCTGCACCCCTCTTGCCTCTTTCTGCACCCCTCCTACCTCTTTCTGTACCCCTGTTGCTTCATTCTGTACCTCTGTTGCCTCTTTCTGCACCCCTCTTGCCTCTTTCTGCACCCCTCTTACCTCTTTCTGTACCCATGTTGCTTCATTCTGCACTTCTCTTGCTTCTTTTTGCACCTCTCTTGCTTCTTTCTGCACCCCTCTAGCCTCTTTCTGCACCCTCTTTCCCTTTTTCTGCATCTCTCTTGCCTCTTTCTGCACCTCTCTTGCCTCTTTTTGTACCTCTCTTGCCTCTTTCTGCACCCTTCGTCCCTTTTCCTGCACCTCTCTTGCCTCTTTCTGCACCTCTCTTGCTTCTTTCTGTACCCCTCTTGCCTCTTTCTGCACCCTTCGTCCCTTTTCCTGCACCTCTCTTGCCTCTTTTTGCAGTTCTCTTGCCTCTTTCTGCACCTCTTTTGCTCATTTTTGCACTTCTCTTGCCTCTCTCTGCACTCTCTTCCCTCATTCTGCACATCTCTTGCTTCTTTCTGCATCTCTCTTGCTTCTCTTTGCACCCCTCTTCCCTCTTTCTGTACCCCGGTTCTCTTTTTCTATACCTCTGTTGCCTCTTTCTGCACCTCTCTTGCCTGTTTCTGCACCTCTCTTCCCTCTTTCTGCACTTCTCTTGCCTCTTTCTGCACTTCTCTTGCCTCTTTTTGCACCTCTATTGGTTCTTTCTGCACTGCTCTTGCTTCTTTATGCTCTTCTGTTGCAAATTTCTGCAAAGCTCTTGCCTCTTTCTGCACTCCTCCTCCCTCTTTCTGTACTTCTCTTGCCCCTGTCTGCACACCTGTTCCCTCTTTCTGCACCTCTTTTGCATGTTTATGCAACTCCTTTGCCTCTTTCTGCAGTTCCCTTGCTTCCTTCTGCACCTCTTTCAGCATTCTTCTTGCCTCTTGCTGCATTTCTGTTGCTTCTTTCTGCACCCCTCTTGCCTGTTTCTGCACCTCACTTGCCTCTTTCTGCACCTCGCATGCCTGTTTCTGCACCTCTCTTCACTCTGTCTGCACTACTCTTGCCTCTGTGCACCTCCTTTGCCTCCATCTGCACCTGTCTTGCCTCTACCTGCGCCTCTCTTGCCTCTTTCTGCACCTCCCTTGCCTCTTTCTGCAGTTCTCTTGACTCTTTCTGCACCTCTTTTGCTTCTTTCTGCACCCCTCTTGCCTCTTTATGCACCGCTCTTGCTTCTTTCTGCACCTCTCTTGCCTCTTTCTGTTCTTCTCTTGCCTCTTTCTGTACCCTCTTGCCTCTTTCTGCACCTCTGTTGGTTCTTTCTGCACTGCTCTTCCTTCTTTCTGCACCTCTCTTGCAAATTTTTGTACCCCTCTTCCCTCTTTCTGCACTTCTCCTGCATCTGTCTGTACCCCTGTTCCCTCTTTCTGCACCTCTTCTGCCTGTTTCTGCATCCCTCTTGTCTCTTTCTGCCCCCCTCTTCCGTCTTTCTGTACTTCTCTTGCCTCTGTCTGCACCCCCGTTCCCTCTGCACCTATTTTGCCTGTTTCGGCAACTCTCTTGCCTCTTTCTGCAGTTATCTTGCCTCCTTCTACACCTCTGTTGCCTCTTTCTGCACCCCTCTTGCCTCTTTCTGCACCCCTCTTACCTCTTTCTGTACCCCTGTTGCTTGATTCAGCACTTCTCTTGCTTCTTTTTCCACCTCTCTTGCTTCTTTCTGCACCCATCTTGCCTCTTTCAGTACCCTTTTTCCCTCTTTCTCCATCTCTCTTGCCTCTTTCTGCACCTCTCTTGCCTCTTTCTGCACCTTTCCTGCCTCTTTCTGCACCACTCTTGCCTCTTTCTGCACCACTCTTGCTTCTTTCTGCACCTCTTTTGCCTCTTTCTGCACATCTCTTGCCTCTTTCTGCAGTTCTCTTGCCTCTTTCTGCACCTCTTTTGCTTCTTTCTGTACTTCTCTTGCCTCTTTCTGCACCCCTCTTTCCTCTTTCTGTACCTCTGTTGGTTCTTTCTGTACCCCTCATGCCTCTTTATGCACCCTTCTTCCCTTTTCCTGCACATCTCTTGCCTCTTTCTGCACCTCTCTTACCTCTCTTGCCTCTCTGCAGTTTCCTTGCTTCTTTCTGCACCTCTTTTGCTTCGTTCTGCATTTCTGTTGCCTCTTCATGCACCCCTCCTGCCTCTTTCAGTACCTCTGTTGGTTCTTTCTGCACTGCTCTTGCTTCTTTCTGCACCTCTCTTGCCTCTTTCTGCACCTTTCCTGCATCTTTCTGCACCACTCTTGCCTCTTTCTGCACCACTCTTGCTTCTTTCTGCTCCTCTTTTGCCTCTTTCTGCACATCTCTTGCCTCTTTCTGCAGTTCTCTTGCCTCTTTCTGCACCTCTTTTGCTTCTTTCTGTACTTCTCTTGCCTCTTTCTGCAACCCTCTTTCCTCTTTCTGTACCTCTGTTGGTTCTTTCTGCACCCCCTTGCCTCTTTATGCACCCCCTTCCCTCTTTCTGAAATTCTCTTGCCTCTGTCTGTACCCCTGTTCCCTCTTTCTGCACCTCTTTTGCCTGTTTCTGCAACTCTCTTGCCTCTTTCTGCAGTTCTCTTGCCTGTTTTTTCACCTCTTTGCTTCTTTCTGCACTTCTCTTGCCTCTTTCTGCACCTCTCTTGCCTCTGTTTGCACCTCACTTTTCTCTTTCTGCACTTCTCTTGCTTCTTTCTGTACCCTCTTGTGAGAAGTTGGCCTGGCATATGCTGTCCACTAATTATAGTGGGCACCTTGCACCAGTCCAAACAACCGCTTATTGGAGATAGGTTAAAGACAACCTTATTGAAAGCTATCCTAGTGGTAGCTATGGAGAGCAGCCTTCAGGCTAAGTCTTGAAGGAATGTAAAGCAGCTTGTTTTACCAGTCTATAATCTCTTGAGTGACCAAATGAAAGAGCACCACACCAGGTATATATTCAAAATATATGTATTTATTGCTAAACACACCCCTCTAATCTCTTTATGAGGCTAGAGTTCGAAGTACATAAGTTAGAAGTTATTAAATCACAGTAATAGCACAAATACACGTTTGGGCCCTAGGGGCGTACCAAACCATATACCAATGAAGTGGTATGCGAACCACGACTGAACTAGGCACTAGGCCTAGAGCCTCTAGAAGTGCTTCGACCACAAGGAACCACCCAAGGTAGTGACACAGGGGACCCACGGGAGACGCGTGCAGTGTAAATACACAACCACGATACGCCGTTGACTTCTATGGAGAAAGTCGGGATCGGGAAATTAGAGAAAAGGGACACTTAAAGAGGACTAGGACAAAACCCTTTGAGATCTAGGACTTTGAAGAGTCTCTACCCACGGGAGCACTGGAGTACTCGTGTTACCTCACCCAGGGAAGCCGGGTGCATAGGTGCCTTTCGGGGTCGGGTTTCGTCGTCGATTCGAATGGCGATCTGCTGCAAAGTGCTGCTGGCGGCCAAGAGAAAAGTGTCCGGGTGGATCCAAGAGTGGATCGGAGTTCTGAAGAACCTGAAAGCAGAGGGGACAGAGTCTGGGTCACTAGCCAGTGACCAGGAAGGCGATGGACAGATGCCCACCGATGTCGAGTGCTTCAGGTGCGTTGATGGTCATCTTGACTCTTCAGCCACGAGATCCAGGAGGCGTTGTCGGCAACCAGAAGCAGGATTCAGGCTGGTAAACGATGTCTGTCGAGTGCTGAGGTGTCAGCGATCGGATTGGACCCAACAAGCCTTGGCAACGGCAAGTCTCAGTGAAGATGTAGATCGTCGATGGTGCAGACCACCAAGGTCTGTGGAACTCACCCAGCGAAGGTAAGTGAGGACAGGCCTGGAGCAATCAGGATGCCAAGGTAGAAAAGGATTGGCCTTCGTTAAGGGCTACTAGCCAACGGGCTAGCGACCGCGAAGGAGCCTCATGACGCCGCATGTGGATCTGGCTTACAGGACACTCGTGGAGTGGGGGCCAGTGATCTTCGGTGCAGATGGTGCTGGAGGCTAGGGCTACTCGGAGCCCAAAGCACGACTTCTTGGGTGACCCAGAAAAGGATGCACTTGCAAATGTGCTTGGTGTCCAGGGGTCACAGTCTCAAGTCACCCACGATAGCCACGGGCCTCAGCTTTGCTGGAGACTCAGGGTAGCCTTGGGGAAGTCTGGAAATCCACGTCTGGTGATGCGATGACTTCGGCGTCCGACGGGAGCTTCAGAAATGCGAACCGGACAGATGCTTCTTTGGTGCCTGCCAAGCAGGGGAGTCACTCCTTGACCCCAAGGGAGATTCTTCTGTCCTCTAATCGTGAGTAGAGAGTCGAAGGTCCAGGATTCAGTTACAGAGTTTCGTCCAGGGATAATCTAAAGTCCTAAGGACTGGGTTCCTACCTTTATACTAAAGATAGGGGTTGGACTACTCTGTGGCCCCACCTATGGGTGGGTCAGGGCAGAGGGGTGGCTACACCCCTTTCCCTTTGTCCAGTTTGCGCCAAAGCAGGGGCTGCAAGCCCCTGATCCGGTTTGAACTGGGGTATGCACAGGGACACCAAATGTGCCCCCAGTGCAGGACTTCAAAGCACCCGAAAGTGCTCCCGCCCAGCCCCAAATCACATTATCCTGTCTGGGGAGGTGATCACACCTCCCTGGGACAGGAAACCTATTGTCCAGGCCTCCCCTGCCGGAGTTTCATCCAGCAGCAGGAGGCCAGACTCGTGTCTGTGGCAGCAGCATCCATTTTGTGATGCCAGGGCTCTGGAAAGAAGTTACCGGACTAGTCAGAGTTAACATGTCTTTCCCTCTAGAAGGGTGGAATACTACCCCCGCCGCCAGGATTGGCAGGGGGTAGTATTCCAAGATGTTTGACACCAAACACGACATGTTTAGGTGCAGCCATTCCAAAGTTAGCATTTTACCGCGAGGATATAATGCGCTTAAGAGTATATGGTCAGGCTGCACTACAAACAGCATCAGAGATGGTCTCCGAACGCTGCAGAGGGGCCCTGCTCATGCAGGGGCACCCTCTCACATAGGAACCATGCACTCTGCCTTTAGGATTGATAAGGCCTGCCTTAGGGGTGAATTATAGGTTTATATGTGTGTATGTATTTAGTGATATAGGTAACCTATATCACAGGAAGGGGTGCATGCACCACCTTACCCAGGCTGCAGTAGCAGACCTGTGGTGTCAGTTTGGATGGCCTTCCAGGGGTGGCATAATACATGCTGCAGCCCCTGTCAGGCCTCTGAGGTACCTATGCCCTTGGTACATAGTATACCATATACTAGGGACTTATAAGGGCACTCCAGATCCCAATCAGTGATGTGCCTAAGGCACATGGAAACCATTTTAGAGAGGAAGCAGCTAGGCTGGGGTTCTGATTAGCAGGGCCCCAGCCAGACTAATGTCGAAAAACAGTGAAGCATCAGCAAAAAGTGGGGGTACCCATGTGAAGCAGATACGCCGTTGACTTCTATGGAGAAAGTCGGGATCGGGAAATTAGAGAAAAGGGACACTTAAAAGAGGACTAGGACAAAACCCTTTGAGATCTAGGACTTTGAAGAGTCTCTACCCACGGGAGCACCGGAGTACTCGTGTTACCTCACCCAGGGAAGCCGGATGCATAGGTGCCTTTCGGGGTCGGGTTTCGTCGTCGATTCGAATGGCGATCTGCTGCAAAGTGCTGCTGGCGGCCAAGAGAAAAGTGTCCGGGTAGATCCAAGAGTGGATCGGAGTTCTGAAGAACCTGAAAGCAGAGGGGACAGAGTCTGGGTCACTAGCCAGTGACCAGGAAGGCGATGGACAGATGCCCACCGATGTCGAGTGCTTCAGGTGCGTTGACGGTCATCTTGACTCTTCAGCCACGAGGTCCAGGAGGTGTTGTCGGTGACCAGGAGCAGGATTCGGGCTGGTATACGATGTCTGTCGAGTGCTGAGGTGTCGGCGACCGGATTGGACCCAACAAGCCTTGGCAACGGCAAGTCTCGGTGAAGATGTAGATCATCGATGGTGCAGACCAGCAAAATCTGTGGAACTCACCCAGCGAGGGTAAGTGAGGGCAGGCCTGGAGCAACCAGGATGCCAAGTTAAAAAAGGATTGGCCTTCATTAAGGGCTACTAGCCAACGGGCTAGCGACCGCGAAGGAGCCTCGTGACGCCGCACGTGGATCTGGCTTACAGGACACTCGTGGAGTGGGAGCCAGTAATCTTCGGTGCAGGTGGTGCTGGAGGCTAGGGCTACTCGGAGCCCAAAGCACGACTTCTTGAGAGACCCAGAAGAGGATGCACTTGCAAATGTGCTCGGTGTCCAAGGGTCATGGTCTCAAGTCACCCACGATAGCCACGGGCCTCTGCTTTGCTGGGGACTCAGGGTAGCCTCGGGGAAGTCTGAGAATCCACCTCTGGTGATGCGATGACTTCGGCGTCCGACGGGAGCTTCAGAAATGCGAACCAGACAGATGCTTCTTTGGTGCCTGCCAAGCAGGGGAGTCACTCCTTGACCCCAAGGGAGATTCTTCTGTCCTCTAATCGTGAGTAGAGCGTCGAAGGTCCAGGATTCAGTTACAGAGTTTCGTCCAGGGATAATCTAAAGTCCTAAGGACTGGGTTCCTACCTTGCACAGGGACACCAAATGTGCCCCCAGTGCAGGACTTCAAAGCACCCGAAAGTGCTCCCGCCCAGCCCCAATACACATTATCCTGTCTGGGGAGGTGGTCACACCTCCCTGGGACAGGAAACCTATTGTCCAGGCCTCCCCTGCCGGAGTTTCGTCCAGCAGCAGGAGGCCAGACTCGTGTCTGTGGCAGCAGCATCCATTTTGTGATGCCAGGGCTCTGGAAAGAAGTTACCGGACTAGTCAGAGTTAACATGTCTTTCCCTCTAGAAGGGTGGAATGCTATCCCTGCCGCCAGTATTGGCGGGGGGTAGTATTCCAAGATGTTTGACACCAAACACGACATGTTTAGGTGCAGCCATTCCAAAGTTAGCATTTTACCGCGAGGATATAATGCGCTTAAGAGTATATGGTCAGGCTGCACTACAAACAGCATCAGAGATGGTCTCCGAACGCTGCAGAGGGGCCCTGCTCATGCAGGGGCACCCTCTCACATAGGAACCATGCACTCTGCCTTTAGGATTGATAAGGCCTGCCTTAGGAGTGACTTATAGGTTTATATGTGTGTATGTATTTAGTGATATAGGTAACCTATATCACAGGAAGGGGTGCATGCACCACCTTACCCAGGCTGCAGTAGCAGACCTGTGGTGTCAGTTTGGATGGCCTTCCAGGGGTGGCATAATACATGCTGCAGCCCCTGGCAGGCCTCTGAGGTACCTATGCCCTTGGTACATAGTATACCATATACTAGGGACTTATAAGGGCACTCCAGATCCCAATCAGTGATGTGCCCAAGGCACATGGAAACCATTTTAGAGAGGAAGCAGCTAGGCTGGGGTTCTGATTAGCAGGGCCCCAGCCAGACTAATGTCGAAAAACAGTGAAGCATCAGCAAAAAGTGGGGGTACCCATGTGAAGCAGATCCTTCTCTCCTACACCTCTTGCCTCTTTCTGCACTCCTCTTCTGTCTTTCTGCACCTCTCTTGCCTCTTTCTGCTCCTCTCTTGGCTCTTTCTGCACTTCTCTTGCCTCTTTTTGCACATGTGTTACTCTTTCTGCACCTCTCTTGTTTTTTTCTGCACTTCCCTTGCTTCTCTCTGAACTTCTCTTGCCTCTTTTTGTGTACTCAAATGGGAAGTGGAAGGTGTCAAGTTTAAAGGTCTGCGTGTTCTCATGACTGAGGTATATGTCTACTTGTACATGTATTCTTACATGTGTTATGCATCTGAAGATGATAGCTTAAAAAGCGGGTCACTTCTCCTGTAGGTGGTCAAATCTTCTCAGTTCTGCTCTGTCATTCGGTTGCACAGGTAGACATGTCTTATGTACATGGGTGTTAAAGAGCCCCTCAAATATACTATTGAATACCCATGTGCCCTGTATTATGAGCAGAAAGAAATGCATACACCTTTTTGTACACATATTTACAGAGTATGCTGTTTGAAACACAGGTATTCAAGTATTTGTATGTTTATTTTTATGTAACATGTCACTAGGTGAAAGCAGAGACACACGCATGCATACCGCCACAACCTTGGTGAGACTTACAACAGTCATATGGTTAGTATTGCTGTTTTAAATTTGGTAGAACTAACATTTTGAGCAGTCAATGAATAGTGAACCTTCAAGAGAAAAGTGAGGTTTAAGACATCTTGGGAGAAGGATTAGTGATTAGGCTACTTTGTATGAATCTGTGGAAAGGTACAGTCGAAGTAGGCCTCTTTCTGTACCTCTGTTGCTTCTTTCAGCACTTCTTTTGCTTCTTTTTGCACCTTTCTTCCTCTTTCTGGACTTCTGTTGCCTCTTTCTGTATTTTTCTTGCTTCTTTCATCACCTTTCTTCCTCTTTCTGTACCTCTCTTGCCTCTCTGCACTTCTCTTGCTTCTTTATGCGCCTTTCTTCCTCTTTCTGCACATGTCCTACCTTTGTAGGCATAGTTAGAAATTAGCATTTAAAAAACGTACGAAAATTCCCTGAAAAAACCACAGGTTTCATGGACGTTATAGTTAGTAATTAGCATTTAAAAACCTTAGAAATGCACTGAAAAAACCACAGATTTCAGGGACGTTATAGTCTGCATTTGCATTTTAAAAACCTTAGAAATTCACTAAAAAACACAGGTTTCAGGAACGTTATAGTTAGGCTGACATTTTACTCGTACAAAGCCAGGGAAATTCGTCCGTTATAGTTAGTTGAGCTAACTATAACTCGCGCCCTCGCAATGCACTGCTGATGGCGTCACAAATTACATCATTCATGACATGGTCAGTGACATCACTGATTACATCACTGATGACATCTCAAATGACATCACTGATGATATCACTGATGACATCATCCAGTGACTGTGTGTTTCTGTAAAGTTTAAATATGTTTTATATATATATATATATAGGCCAAGGTGTACTGAAGAATGATTGGGTATATGACTGTCTGAATGGATGATTTAGTAGGTGCGTGACTGACTGTATAATTGAGTGATTAAACATGTCTTGCTGAATGCATGGGTTAGTGACTAAACCGTGTGAATGTCTGTATCAGTCTGTCAGTTGGTGTGTAAGCGGCTGCATGGGTTGGGGAGTAGCTACATGAGTGTCTATATGGGTTATTGATTGGTTGTCTGAATATCTGTATGGGTGCCTGACGGTTTAGACGGTGTGTTTTGTATAGTTTTAGTTTAGTAGCAAATTTATATAGATCTAACCGTGCCTGTGCATAGTCTAGATTAACATCAGGACAAAATGAGAGTCCTAGTTTTAAAGTTTCACATTCTTCAATTGTCAAAGTTTTTTTCGATAAGTTCATTACCGTCAGTTGATTGGGAGTTGCTACCATTATTTCTTCTGTTGTACTCGGCCCATGGTCCCCATGCCGGTATTCTCCTCTTTATCGGCGTTCTCGTCGCCTTTTGCTTTTGCGCCCCTACCTCTTCCCATTGGTTTTCCTCTTAGCGAGTGTTTGTGTTCTTTTTGTATAATTTTGAGTTCCTCGGAAAAAGAAAACTTAGTCGTCGTGTTCTTGCTGATATCCTTGACTAAACCCATATCCGATTTCAGATCAGTGTTGGATTCTGATCTTCCTTTATGTAATGCTCCCATGGTACTATCTTTCACGATTTCTTGCCTGGCTTTTTAAAAAAATGTGTGGGGGGTCTTGAGCCACCCCACATGCCCCCAGGACCACCACCTCCCCGGGGAACTAATTGTTTACATATGGGGTCTGTTGCGTACCCCCGGGGACCACCACCTCCCCGGGGCTGTTGAAATGATGGGAGGGGGCCACGCGTCCCCCCTCTTGGAGCCCTCGATTGCCCTGGGGACCGCCACCCCGCAGGGCCGGCTCCTGCAATGTCCCGGGGTGCCCACCCCGGGACATTGCCATTTGCTGTGACAGGGCAGGAGCACGGCTCACGCCCTTTCATAGCAAACACTGCTTTGCTTTGTTGAAGCAAGAGCAGGAAACCTGCTCTCGCTTCAACGAAGCAAAGCAGAATTGCTTTTGGGCAAGGGGAGCTGCATGTTAGTAGCTCCCCTTGCCCAAAAGCAATGCCGGCTCCCGCAGGAGGTGGGGAGCTGGCTGGGACCGTGGTGGCATTGGGGCTCCCCCCACGATCCCCAATGCTAAGGGCCGGCCCCAAGGGATGGGGTCCCCGGGGCCAGAAGTGGCCCGGGAGGGGGCCAAGCGTCCCCCCTCCCTTTATTTAAAAAAAAGAATGGCCGGGCCCAGGGGCCCAAATTGGCATGGGGAGGGAGGCCCATGGCCCCCTCATCAAATAAAAATAATTTATAAAATGGCCAATCCCCGGGGGATGGGGACACCGGGGCCAATAGGGGCCCAGGGAAGGGGGGCCATGTGGCCCCCCTTCCCTACAAATATTTTTTTTTAAAAGAGGCCATGCCCTGGGGGATGGGGTCCCC
This sequence comes from Calotriton arnoldi, assembly GCA_963921515.1. Taxonomy (NCBI): domain Eukaryota; kingdom Metazoa; phylum Chordata; class Amphibia; order Caudata; family Salamandridae; genus Calotriton; species Calotriton arnoldi. The sequence goes on from CAWUFW010018096.1 coordinate 23,091, forward strand.
GGGGCCAAAAGTGGCTCAGGGCAGGGGGGCCATGTGGCCCCCTTCCCTATAAATATATACAAAAAAAGGAGGCCATGCCCCAGGGGATGGGGATTCCGGGGCCAAAATTGGCCTCGGGAGGGGGGCCACGCAGCCTCCTTCCCATTTTTTTAAATCTTTTTTTTTTTAAAAAGGATTAGGCCCTGGGGGATGGGGTTTCCAGGGCCCCAAAAATACTAAAAAAAGGGGGACCACACAGCCCCCTTCTAATAATACATTTTAAAAAAGCCGGCATCATGCCGGAGGCCCCGCCCCCTCCCTGCAGCACTCTGCAAATGCGCCCCCTGCAGCGTTCTAAGTTGGGGAATTAAGTTCCCTTGAATACTGAGGGTCCCTGGGTGCCAACTAGCCCACCAGGTACCTCCAGTAAGCGCCACACAGCTGGATTGCAGAGAGGTGGTCTGAGGCCACGCCCCTTTTTACACCACTCTGCAAACGCTCCTCTTGGCACACTGCTGGTGGGGCAATGAGGTCCTCTTGAGGACCTCAGGACACAAGTGGACTTCATCCCCCGAGCAGCAGTGTGCCAGGAGCTGCGTTTGCAGAGTAGTGTAAAAAGGGGGCGTGGACTTTGAGCACTCAGCAATCCAGCTGTATGGAGCTTACTGGAGGTAACAGGAGGGCTAGTTTGCCCCCAGGCACCCTCAGGAGGAAAGGGGACTTCATCCCCCAACCAAGAGCGTGCTAGGAGGTGCGTTTGAAGAGTGGTGGAGAAAGGGGGCATGGCCTGTGTCCACCTCTCAGCAATCCCACTGTGTGGGGCTTACTGGAGGTAAGAGGTAGGCTAGTTGGCCCCTAAAGGACCCCCAGCAGCCAAGAGCGCGCCAGGGAGCGTGTTTGCAGAGTGGTGGGCAAAGGGGGCGTGGCTTGCTATAAGAATTTAGCAATCCTGCTGTGTGAGACTTACTGGAGGTAATAGGAGAGGTAGTTGGCCCCCAAGGATGTCCTTGGAGGCCAACTACCCCTCTTGTTACCTCCAGTAAGTCCCACACAGTGGGATTGCTAAAACGTCTTCGGAGGCCATGCCCCCCTTTCTCCACCACTCTGCAAACGCGCCTCCTGGCAGACTACAGGATGGGGGATGAAGTCCAATTTACTCCTGAGGGACTTTGGGGGCCAAGAAGCCCTTCTGGTACCTCCTGTATGTCCTACGCAGCGGAATTCCTGAGCGCTAGTCGGAGGCCCAGCACCCTTTCTCCACCACTCTGCAAACGCGACTACTAGTTAAAGAAGTGTTTGCAATGTAATAGGTTTCACTTTTGCGAGAGTTAGAGCTATTGGCGTTGTAAATGTAAAAGTTTTTTACTAATGTTTTTTGGAGTGGAGTGGATGTACGTTGTGTGTAGTGGAATTACGTGGTATGTTTTCGGTCATTCCATGGTCTCTGTCCCAGATATTTGAAACAACGACTATCTGCCTACAAACAAACTCGCCTATTGCGGTCCAACAATCAGTATCTGTTGGCTACCCCACGAGTTAGGAAAGAGCGCTGGGGCGGCAGATCTTTTGTGGCTAGAGTGGCTAAACTTTGGAATTCCCTGCTGCCTGCTATGCGGCAAATTGATTCAGAATGCCTATTCAGGAAAGCAGTTAAGACATGGCTTTTTAACCTGGATTAATTCCGTGGAATGGCTGATGTCTGACCTGCTATGCTGCTGTCACTTGTTGTTATAGCGCCGGGACACCTCCTTTGGGAGGTAGCTGTTTTGCGCTCTATAAATGGTCGTATTATTATTATTATGTTGGGCAGTGAAATTGTGTGGATAGAAAGTATGTGGTATTTAGTGTATAGGAATTATGTAGAGTGGGATTATGTGTTATGGAGAGTAATTATGTGGTATGGTAGTCTGTGTTGTGAAGTGGTAATCTCAGGTTTAGTCTTCCTCGTTTCCATAGAAGCTCAACTATGAACTCAATGAGACAAAAAAAGAAGGAATCACTGAGGAGCACTTGTGGACCTAGTCAGAGGTATGAGCAGGGCCACTGGAATTATGCGACTCTTTGGCTACACCAACTTTCGCACAATTATACATTTTCTGCATTTGCCACATAATTCATCATCTGCTCCCTAATCTGCAGATTTGAACAAAAACAGCCTTGTTTCTAGCTCAAACGGCTCAAACGTTACCAAAAATGCAGCGACAAGTGTTACAGTGTGGTGGAAGGCCCTTTGCAAACCTAGAATGGTCACCTGTTACTTATTGCTAAATGTGGGTGTTAAATTGGTACTAATGGTGTGCAAGCCATTCTTGCTTCCTTCTGCGCCTCTCTTGCCTCTTTCTGCATTTCTGTTGGTTCTTTCTGCACATTTCTTTCTTTTTCTGCACTTCTCTTGCCTCTTTCTGCAAATCTCTTCTACTTTCTGCACCTCTCTTCCCTCTTTCTATACGTCTGTTGCCTCATTCTGCACCTCATTTGCTTCTTTCCGTACCCCTCTTGCCTCTTTCTGCATCCTTCTTCCCTCTTTCTGCACCTCTCTTGCCTTTTTCTGTACCCCTCTTACGCCTTTCTGCACCCTTTTTGCCTCTTTCTGCACCTCTGTTACTACTTTCTGCACTTCTCTTGCTTCTTTCTGTACCTCACTTGCCTCTTTCTACACTTCTCTTGCTTCTTTCTAAACCTCTGTTGCTTCTTTCAGCAATTCTCTTGCCTCTTTCTGCACTTATCTTGCTTGTTTCTGCACCTCTCTTGTGTCTTTCTGCACCTCTGTTGCCTCTTTCTGCACTTCCCTTGCTTCTTTCTGCACCTCTTTCTGCACCCCTCTTCCCTATTTGTATAACTCTCTTGCCTCTTTCTACAACTCTCTTCCTTCTTTCTGCACTTCTCTTGCCTCTTTCTGCACCCTTCGTGCCTCTTTCAGCACCTCTGTTGCTTTTTTATGCACTCCTCTTCCTTCTTTCTGCACCCCTCGTGGCTCCTTCTGCACCTCTGTTGCTTCTTTCTGCACTTCTCTTGGTTCTTTCTGCACTGCTCTTGCCTCTTTCTGCATCCCTCTTGCCTCTTTTAGCACCTCTTTTGCTTCTTTCAGCACTTTTCTTGCCTCTTTCTGCAACATTTGTACCTCTTTCAGCACCTCTGTTGCTTCTTTCTGCACTTCTCTTCCTTCTTTCTGCACCCCTCTTGCCTCTTTCTGCACTTCTGTTGCTTCTTTCTGCACTTCTATTGCCTCTTTCTGCACCTCTCTTGCTTCTTTCTGCACCCCACTTGCCTCTTTCTGCACCTCTGTTGCTTTTTTCTGTAGATCTCTTGCCTCTTTCTGCACCTCACTTGCCTCTTTCAGCACCTCTGTTGCTTTTTTCTGCAGATCTCTTGCCTCTTTCTGCACCCCTCTTTTCTCTTTCTGCACCTCTCTTGCCTCTTTCTGCACCCCTGTTCCCTATTTCTGCACCTTTACTGCCTGTTTCTGCACCTCTCTTGCCTCTTTCTATACCTCTGTTGCCTCTTTCTGCATTTCTCTTGCTCTTTCTGCACCCTTCATGCCTCTTTCGGCACCTCTGTTGGTTCTTTCTGCACTGCTCTTGCTTTTTTCTGCACCTCACTTGCCTCTTTCTGCACTTCTCTTGCTTCTTTCTACACCTCTGTTGCTTATTTCAACAATTCTCTTGCCTCTTTCTGCACTTCTCTTCCTTTTTTCTGCACCTCTCCTGCCTCTTTCTGTACCTCTCTTGCCTCTTTGTGCACCCCTTCTACCTTTTTCTGCACCACGCTTGCCTCCTTTTGCACCTCTGTTGGTTCTTTCTGCACTGCTCTTTCTTCTTTCTGCACCTCACTTGCCTCTTTCTGCACCCCTGTTCCCTGTTTCTGCACCTTTCCTGCCTGTTTATGCACCTCTCTTGCCTCTTTCTGAACCTCTGAGTTAGAGGTAGTTTTAATCCCCCTGCCCTATTATGTACTAGGGCCTTACAGGGGAGGTCATGCCAATTACAGTGGTACCCCAACCCATAGTGTACCCTAGTGTATGTAGGTGTTTTCACTGTATTCTAAGTGTCTTTCAGCATAGCACTGGCTCCGGGCCTGGTTAGTCAGAGTCAGTTACCACCAGTACCAGTCAGCAAAACAATGGGGGCACAGGATGACTTTGCAACAAGGCCTCTTTCTGCACCTCAGTAGGTTCTTTCCGCATATCTCTTGCTTCTTTCTGCACTTTTCTTCATTTTTCTGGACTTTTGTTGCCTCTTTCTGCATTTCTCTTGCTTTTTTCTGCGCCTTTCTTCCTCTTTCTTCACATGTCCTACCTCTGTAGGCATAGTTAGAAATTAGCATTTCAAAAACCTTTGAAATTCACTGAAAAAACCATAGGTTTCAAGGACGTTATAGTTAGAAATTAGCATTTAAAAAACCTTTGAAATTCACTGAAAAAAACATAGGTTTCAGGGACATTATAGTTAGCAATTAGCATTTAAAAAACCTTAGAAATTCACTAAAAAAACACAGGTTTCAGGGACGTTGTAATTAGTTGGACATTTCACTCGTAGAAAACCAGAGAAATTCGGCCGTTATAGTTAGTTGAGCTAACTATAACTCACGCCCCTCAATGCACTGCTGATGACGTCACATATTGCATAATTCATGACATGGTCAGTGACATCACTGATGGCATCTCAAATGACATCACTGATGACGTCACCTACGTGATAATCTGATGCACCTCCTCACACCCTAATATAACCTTTGATACACCCACTCTAAAATATAGACTACCATTTTTGAAACCATAGACACACCAATACCAGTTACTACATACCCACGCTCTGATTCCTAGGTCTACACACATGTCCACTCATTCACCCATACAGTCACTCATACATGCAGTCACTTATCAATACAGCACTATCATTTGCACTCATACACCTATACAGACACTCACACATCGCCACTCATCCATAGAGTTACCCACACACCTAGTCAGTCATGCAAAGAATCAATAATACTCCCATTTACTCACCCATACAGTTATACACACACCACCTCACTTATTCATAGAGATACTAACACATACTTACTCTCTTATACAATCACTGATACAAGCACACACTCACCCATACAGCCACTCTCACAATCACTCACTCTCACATATAGTCATTTATATACTCCAACACTCACATATACTGCCTTTCACATATGTAGTTACTCACACATGTACTACTGAGACATCCATTCACTCACAAACACACCCATACACACACTCACCCACCCATACAGCCCTTCACAGATGCACTCTTGAGCACATACACCCAGTGAATCACCCACTCACACATCTATGCACAGAGTCACACACCCCCCACCCACCCACATAGATACTCTGGCACCCATACAGATAGTCAGACAACCAATCAATAACCCATATAGACACTCATGTAGCTACTCCCCAACCCATGCAGCCGCTTACACATCAACTGACAGACTGATACAGACATTCACACAGTTTAGTCACTAACCCATGCATTCAGAAAGACACGTTTAATCACTCACTTATACAGTCAGTCACGCACCTGCTAAATCATCCATTCAGACAGTCATACACCCACTCATTCTTCAATACACCTTGGCCTATATATATATAAAACATAATTAAACTTTAAAGAAACACACAGTCACTGGATGATGTCATCAGTGATGTCATCAGTGATGTCATTTGAGATGTCATCAGTGATGTCATCAGTGATGTCACTGACCATGTCATGAATGATGTATATTGTGATGTCATCAGCAGTGCATTGCGGGGTGCAAGTTATAGTTAGCTCAACTAACTATAACGGCCGAATTTCTCTGGTTTTCTACGTGTGAAATGTCCAACTAACTATAACGTCCCTGAAACCTGTGTTTTTTTCAGTGAATTTCTAAGGTTTTTTAAATGCTAATTTCTACCTATAGCGTCCCTGAAACCTGCTTTTTGAATAGAAACAAGGTCCTAACTATAACTGCCTACTGGCACCCGTCAGTAGGTAATATATATATATATATATATATATATATATATATATATATATTCACTGAAAAAACCATAGGTTTTAGGGACAGTTATAGTTAGTTGGACATTGCACTCGTACAAAACCCGTGAAATTCTCCCGTTATAGTTAGTTCAGCTAACTATAACTCACGCCCCCGCAATGCACTGCTGATGACGTCACATATTACATCACTCATGACATGGTCAGTGACATCACTGATGACATCACTGATGACATCTCAAATGACATCACTGATGACATCATCCAGTGACTGTGTGTTTCTGTAAAGTTTAAATATGTTTAATATATATAGGGAAAGGCGTATTGAAGAATGAGTGGGTGTATAAGTGTCTGAATGGATGATTTAGTACGTGCGTGACTGACTCTACAAGTGAGTGATTAAACGTATCTTACTGAATGCATGGGTTAGTGACTAAACTGTGTGAATGTCTGTATCCGTCTGTTGGTGTGTAAGTGGATGCATGGATTTGCGAATAGCTACATGAGTGTCTATATGGGTTATTGATTGGTTCTATGAGTATCTGTTTGGGTGCCTGAGTGTTTGTGTGGATGGGGTGTGTGCGACTGTGCATAGATGTGTGAGTGGGTGATTCACTGGGTGGATGGTTTCAAGAGTGCATCTGTGATAGACTGTATGGGTGGGTAAGTGTGTGTAAGAGTGTGTTAGTGAGTGAATGTATGTCCCAGTGGTACATGTGTGAGTAACTACATATGTGAAAGGCAGTATATATGTGTATTGGAGTATATAAATAGCTATAAGCGAGAGTGAGTGATTGTGATAGTGGGTGTATGGATGAGTGTGTGCTTGTATCAGTGATTGTATAAGAGCGTAACAATGTGCTAGTATTTGTATGATTAAGTGAGCTGGTGTGTGTATAACTGTATAGGTGAGTAAATGGCAGTGTGTTTAATTATTTGCATGACTGACTAGGTGTGTGAGTACCTCTATGGATGAGTGGCGGTGTTTGAGTGTCTATATAGGAGTAAGAGTGCATATGATAGTCCTGTACTGAGTGACCATAAGTATGAGTGACTGTACGGGTGAGTGAGTGGATGTGTGTGTGTAGACCTAAGAATCAGTGAGTGGGTATGTAGTTATTGGTGTTGGAGTGTCTATGGTTTTGCGAATGGCAATCTGTAATTTAGATTGGGTGTATCAAAGGTTATATTAGGGTGTGAGGAGCTGCATCAGATTATCACGTGGATGATGTCATCAGTGATGTCATTTGAGATGTCATCAGTGATGTCATCAGTGATGTCACTGACCATGTCATGAGTGATGTAATATGTGACGTCATCAGCAGTGCATTGCGGGGCGCGAGTTATAGTTACCTGAACTAACTATAACGGGGAATTTCACGGGTTTTGTACGAGTGCAATGTCCAACTAACTATAACTGTCCCTAAAACCTATGGTTTTTTCAGTGAATTTCAAAGGTTTTTAAAATGCTAATTTGTAACTATAACGTGCCTGAAACCTACGGTTTTTTCAGTGAATTTCAAAGGTTTTTTAAATGACAATTTTTAAATGTATTAATTTTTATATTAATTTTTTTCATACTGATTTACTACATTTTTAGAAACAATTTCTTTTACATATTTTATTTTTAAATTACATTGTAATTACATTATACATTACATTACAAAAAATACTTTCTCAGAATGAATTACTTTAGTTTAAATACTTTGCACATAGGCAATAGACTTTTAAGTACAGTAGTTACAGTTGTTGCAATGGGCAACACATTTTCAAACACAATGCAACATTCAGCTCAATGTGAATTTCTAGTTAAATGCAATTAGTTACTTTATGGATTACTTTTCTAACCACAGGACTGGATCCTAGATTCAGTCCTGGTACATCTCCTGTAAACAGTTGAGTAAAAGCGTTTTGGTTACAGTCGTGATTTTTAAGGAATATTATTGTATTTTAAAAGTTGACACTTAGAAACTTTTTCTCATAGAATCACCAATGTTATCCTATGGAAGGAAATTCACTTAGCAGGTAAAAACTGTTATCGTTACTTTTTCTTACTCAGTGTTGGATCCTGGATCCAGCACTGGTGCATCTCCTGTAAACAGTTGAAAGAATGCGTTTAAGTCATACAGGCGATTTTTAAGGAATATTTGTAGTTTGTGAAAATCGACACTTTGAAACTTTTCTGCTGAAAAGCAGACAATGGATTCCTATGGAAGAAAATATAAGTTACTGGTAAGTACGGTTAAAATTACTTTTCAGGACCAGTACTGGGCTGAAAGATACAGCACTGAGGTCTCTCCTTATAACAGGTGAGTAAATCGGAATTCGTATTTCGGCTGATTTTAGAGGAATATTTTAAAGTTCCAAAACTCCACACTTAGAAGAATTTCCAAGTGAAACCAGTCAATGTTAGCCTATGGAAGGAAATTCAAGTTACTGGTAAGTACGGTTAAAATTACTTTTGAGGATCAGTACTGGGCTGAAAGATGCAGCACTGAGGTCTCTCCTGATAACAGGTGAGTAAATCGGAATTCGTATTTCGGCTGATTTTAGAGGAATATTTTAAAGTTCCAAAACTCCACACTTAGAAGAATTTCCAAGTGAAACCAGTCAATGTTAGCCTATGGAAGGAAATTCAAGTTACTGGTAAGTACGGTTAAAATTACTTTTCAGGACCAGTACTGGGCTGAAAGATACAGCACTTAGGTCTCTCCTGATAACAGGTGAGTAAATCGGAATTCGTATTTCGGCTGATTTTAGAGGAATATTTTAAAGTTCCAAAACTCCACACTTAGAAGAATTTCCAAGTGAAACCAGTCAATGTTAGCCTATGGAAGGAAATTCAAGTTACTGGTAAGCACGGTTAAAAATACTTTTCAGGATTATTTGCACAATGGTGAAGGGAGGGGCGGGGCCTGAGGTGACATCTGTGCAAACGCGCCCGTGGCGCGTTTTAAGTTGGGGGATTAAGTCCCCTTGAATCATGAGGGTCCCTACGGGCCAACTAGCCCACCAGGAACCTCCAGTATGCGCCAGGGGCTGCGTTGCAGAGACATGTACAGAGGCCACACCCCTTTTTACACCTCTCTGCAACGCAGCTCTGTGGCGCTTTCTGGACGTACCTGTTGGGCTAGTTGGCCCCCAGGGACCCTCAGGATTGAAGAGGATTTAATTCCCCATCTTAAAACGCGCCACGGGGCCTGTTTGCACACATGTCACCTGAAGCCCCGCCCCTCCCTTCACCACTGTACAAACGCGCCCGTGGCGCGTTTTAAGTCGGGGATTAACTCCCTTGAATCCTGAGGGTCCCTGGGGTGCAACTAGCCCACCATATACCTCCAAAAGCGCCATAGAGCTGCGTTGCAGAGAGGTGTAAAAGGGGCGTGGCCTCTGTACACCTCTCTGCAAGGCAGCCCCTGGCGCATACTGGAGGTTCCTGGTGGGCTAGTTGGCCCCAGGGACCCCAGTATTCAAGGGGAATTCGTTCCCCTCTGCAAGCGCGCCAGGGCGCGTTTGCAGAGTGGTGAAGGAAGGGGCGGGGCCTACGGCCCGATCGTTTTTTTTTTTTTTTTTTCCCTGAAGGGGGCTGTGTGGCCCCCTTCCTTTTTCCTATTTTTAGGCCCTGGGGACCCCATCCCCCAGGGCCTTACCCCTTTTAAAAATTAAAATAAATAAAAAAAACGGGAAGGGGCCGCGTGGCCCCCTTCCTGGGCCTGTATTGGCCCCGGGGACCCCATCCCCCGGGGCATGGCCTCTTTTTTTTATTTGGAGGGGGGCTGCGTGGCCCCCTCCTCAGGCCATTTAAGGCCCCGGGACCCCATCCCCGGGCCGGCCTTGCACTTTTTAAAAAAATTTTTACTTTGGGGAGGGGGCTGCGTGGCCCCCCTCCGTGGCCACTTATGGCCCGGGGGACCCCATCCCCGGGGCCTGGCCTCTCGTTGGGGACTGTGGGGGTCCCCAAGCCCCCACAGTCCCGCCGGCTCCCCGTGTCCTACGGGAGCCGGCATTGCTTACACATGGGGAGCTGCTAAGATGCAGCTCCCCATGTGGAAAGCAGTCGGCTTTGGATATTGGAAGAGAGAGCAGGTTTCCTGCTCTCTCTTCCAATATCCAAAGCAAGTTTGCAATGACAGGACGGGAGCCGCGAGGCTCCGTCCTGTCATTGCAAACAGCAGTGTCCCGGGGGTAGGCACCCGGGACACTGCAGGAGCCGGCCCTGGGGGTGGCGGTCCCCAGGGCCACCACAGGCTCCAGGAGGGAGCCGCGCGGCCCCCTCCCTACATTTTGAAAGCCCGGGGATGTGGTGGTCCCCGGGGCTTGGGGTCCAAAACGGACCCCCATTTTAATTTTTCTTAGTGCCCCGGGGAGGTGGTGGTCCCGGGCGTGTGGGGGCTGGAGCCCCCACACAGGTTTTTAATTTAAAAAGAAGCCCCGGGAGGTGGTGGTCCCCGGGGCTGCGGAGGGCTCAGAGCCCTCCCGCACCATTATACATAAAGCCCCGGGGGTGGTGGTCCCCGGGGCTTGGGAGCCCTTAGAGGCCCCCACACATAAAATTAACCCCCCCAGCATGCCCCCGGGACTTGGCCCACCCGGGGGCCAATTAACATCGAGCGCGGAGACCGCGCTTTGATTTTTTCGGCAGGATTCGCGCTCCCTGAGCGCATCCTGCCGATTTAAAAAAAAAAAATTTTTTGCCCAGGGGGTCCTTGTGGGACCCCCTGAGCAGACCTAGGGGGTCAGGGTGTTTCTACCCTGCCCCCTTTGTGCGCTTTGCGCACTTGTTTCTGTCCCTCGGTTCTACCGCGGGACAAAATGGCTGCCAACACTTCCTGATTTGGAGTGTTGACAGCCAATTAACATAAAGCTCGTGCTCGGGAGGATCCGCGGCCCTAGATATATCTATCTTTTTACTTTTGATTTTCTCAGCAACTACTGAACGGATTTACACCATTTAACAAAAGGGTTCTTTCTGAACCAAGAACTACCTCTTTGCCAAATTTGGTGTAATTCCGTTCAGCAGTTCGAGCTGTAGCCGTGTCTAAAGTTTCCTATGGAAAATTGCATGGGGAAAACGTGTTTTGGGACCCCCTTTTTCTCGGCCCCCGCTTGACGAATCCCCCGAGACTTTCAGGGTAGGAGCGGACCGGAGCGCCCCACAAAGTTTGAAAATTTTGCGAAGATACGTCAACCGGCAAGAGAGTTATTTCAAATAGAATGTCGTGGATTTCCTATGGATAATAGGTTGTAACTATAACTATCTACTGGCGACCGCCAGTAGATAATATATATATATATATATATATATATATATATATATATATATATATATATATATATATATATATATATATATATATATATACCTATCTATAAGAAGGGGGACCGTTCTAGCCCCAGTAATTACAGGCCAATCAGCCTAATCGATTCCACCCAAAAGATTATGGCTAGATTGGTCCTGAACAGAATTCAGATCTGGATTGCAGAGAACAATATATTATCCCCCTTCCAAGCAGGTTTTAGGGCCCTCGTAAGTACAATTGACCAAGTTTTTTATTTTGTTTCAATTTATTGGCGCGTTGTACTATTGGCGGGTGGAACTATTTATGCCACCTCTGTAGATCTCAAATCAGCATTCGATACGGTCCCGAGAAACAAACTCTGGGCTGTATTGAGAGATCTAGGACTACCCCATGAGCTCTTACAACTTGTAGGCAAACTGCACAAATCCAACTATCCGCTCAAGAGAACACTACTTCCAAATTCCCAATCCTTAAAGGGGTACGTCAAGGGTGTGTACTGGCCCCCACCCTGTTTTCACTGTTTATAAACGGTGTGGTTAATTATTTTTCAGAGTACTCCACCGACGCACCCTCTGTTGCTGGTAAAAAGGTCCCAATTCTTATGTTCGCGGATGATACCCTAATTTTATCTAAAACACAAGTTGGGTTGCAGCGAGCATTGACCCATTTTGAGTCATTTTGTAAGGACCATGAGTTAATGGTAAACGTGGATAAATCAAAATTTATGGTGTTACACAAAGTAATTAAGTCAAGTGTTGTTATGAATAATGAGCCATTGGAACAAACAGACTTATTTACCTACCTTGGAGTAAATATAGGCCGTAAACTAGACTGGAAACCCCAGATAGAAATTATGGCGCTTAAGCATTCCCAACTTGCAGGAGTGATTTTGAAAGAACACAGGCTCTCCCAGACTAAGCCGGTTGGTCCTGCACTTAAGATATATAACACCAAGGTTATGGCTTCTATTCTGTATGGGGCGGAACTTTGGGGTTTTGAAAATCTGTCCCCACTAGCCAAGGCTCAAAAAAGATTTTTGAGAGGTTTGATAGGCCTCCCCCAAAGTACCCGTCTTATACCTTTATATTCTGATTTGGGGTGTAATTCCCTGGTAGAGGTTGCTAGGTTCAGACCATTGGCCTATTGGAGAAGACTCTGGTCTACCCCGAATTAGCCCATTATGCCCTAGCTCTCAAAGACACCAGAGATGCCGATACCTCTCACAAGATCAGATGGTTACAGCAGGTGAAAAGTTCCCTGGTGAATATGGGCATGAGGCATTTATGGGAAGATCCGGTGATTAATATATTTCCTTCCAAAAAAGCTTTTATTTAAAGAAGCATACTGGGCTATGATCAGAATTGGTAATTTGTGTCCTTCCAATCTATCATCTCTGACCAGTACTTTTTTGGACCACAAGCCGGAACCTTTGTATGAAGAATTTTGGGAATTTATAACTAAGCCCTTAGACAGGAAACGTTTTTTCCAGTTCCGGATAGGAACATTACTGACCAAAGCCTTCACCAAAACCTGGCACCATCCTCAAGATAGTAAATGCACTTTCTGTCAGAGAGTGGATGAAACAATCCCTCACATATTATTTGTATGCCCAGCATATAGCTCTCCACGGAGCAAATGGCTCAAACCAATTTGCATGAACATGGGTACTAGGTCGAGTGTTATTGCTCTACGAATATTGAAGACCAGCACACAAGAGGCTATTGTGATTGCTATAGCGAAGTTTTGAGGATGGGTGTGGAGAATTCGACGCAAAATTGAAAGCAAGCAGACTGCGACAGTGCTTAGTTAGACACTGTCTTCTGCTTAGCCCTTCCGCCCGGTTACTTATTATACTTCTTAACCAGTATTGGGACCCACTGGCATAGAATTTTATTTGAACTGTTAATAGCCTGCACTGATTTTAAATTTTTTTTGAATGCTAAAAAAAGTATAAGCTTTCTCAATTGATATACAAATTGCTTGTCTTTTATTATGTTTTATTATTTTCCTATGTACAGTCTTTGTTGAGTACTGGATTTTATACATGCACTTTTTGGTGATGTTAATTATTTATTGTTTTTTATGATCAGTGCGGTCGAAATAAAGACTAATAAACTAAAATATATATATATATATATATATATATATATATATATATATATATATATATATATATATATATATATCCAAACAAAATCCCAAGGTTCAACCACGCTCGGGTAAAAACGGACACAGACTCCAATGCAGGTATAAGCAAGTGTATTTATTGCACAATCATGTCAGGATGACGCGTTTCGACCGCCAGACTGCGGCCTTGATCACATATATATATATATTCACTGAAAAAAACATAGGTTTCAGGGACGTTATAGTTAGTAATTAGCATTTAAAAAACCTTAGAAATTCACTGAAAAAAACATAGGTTTCAGCCACGTTATAGTTAGAAATTAGCATTTAAAAAACCTTTGAAATTCACTGAAAAAAAACATAGGTTTCAGCGAGATTATAGTTAGTTGGACATTTCACTCGTACAAAACCAGAGAAATTCGGCCGTTATAGTTTGTTCAGCTAACTATATCTCGCGCCACCGCAATGCACTGCTGATGACGTCACATATTACATCATTCATGACATGGTCAGTGACATCACTGATGACATCACAGATGACATCTCAAATGACATCACTGATGACATCCCTGATGACATCATCCAGTGACTGTGTGTTTCTGTAAAGTGTAAATATGTTTTATTTATATATATATATGCCAAGGTGTATTGAAGAATGAGTGGGTGCATGAGTTTCTGAATGGATGATTCAGCATTTCTTTCTTTTGCCAATATCTTTGGCGCCGTTTGACGAATCTTCGCGAAATTTTCCAAACTAATGGTTCACTCTGCTCAGCTCCTGTCTTGGAAGTTTCGGGGTGATTCGTCAAGCGGGGGCCAAGAAAAAGGGGGTCCCAAAACACGTTTTCCCCATGTTAATTTCCATAGGAACTTTAGACAAAGCTACAGCCCGAACTGCTGAACGGAATTACACCAAATTTGGCACAAAGGTAGGTCTTGGTCAAGAAAGCGTGCTTTTTTAAAAATGGTATAAATCCATTCAGTAGTTCCTGAGAAATTAAAAAATAAAATATCGATATCTGAGCACTGAGGAGGATTTGTGACTCCTCCCGAGCACGAGCTTCATTGTGATTGGCTGCCAACACTCCAAACCAGAATGTGTTGGCAGTCTTTTTGTGACTCGGTTGAACTGAGTCACATCAAAAAGGTAAAAAAAGGTTATAAATGTAGGAAAGGGGGCAGGGTGAAACACCCTGAACACCCTGACCACCCAGAACCCCGGAGAGAAGAAAAAAAAAAACAAAGCATGGTCTCCCGTGCTTTGTTTTAATGAGCCCCCGGGTAGGTCAGGTCCTGGGGGTATTTGTAAAATGTATGCGGGGCCCTGCGGAGGCCCCCGCAGCACCGGGGACCGCCACCTCCCAGGGCAATCTTGATGATATGGGGGGCACGCAGCCCTCCCGCAGCCCTGGGGACCGCCACCTCCCCGGGGCTTAATTAATTAAGAGGGGCCTCGGAGGCCCCCCCAAGCCCCGGGGACCACCACCTCCCCGGGGCTTTGATTGATTATGGGGCTGGGGGGCCTCGCAGGCCCCCCCCAGGCCCAGGTACTCCAAGCTCCCCGGGGCTATGTTTTATGTTGGGAGGGGGGCCCTCCTTGGCCCTGGGGACTGCCTCCCCCCAGGGCCGGCTCCAGCAATGTCCCAGGGTGCCCACCCCCGGGACATTGCAGTTTGCTATGGCAGGACGGGATAACAGCTCCCAAGCAGAATTGCTTTTGGACAAGGGGAGCTGCATGTTAGCAGCTCCCCTTGCCCAAAAGCAATGCTGGCTCCTGCAGGAGGAGGGGAGCCGGCTGGGACCATGGGGGCATTGGGGCTCCCCCACGGTCCCCAAAGTTGAGGCTAAGCCCCGGGGGATGGGGTCCCCGGGGCCAAATGTGGCCCTGGGAAGAGGGGCCACGTGGCCCCCTCCCGTACTTTTAAAATAAAACATTAAAAAGAGGCAATGCCCTGGGGGATGGGGTCCCCGGGGCCATTATTGGCCTTAGGAGGGGGCTATGCGGCCCCTTCCAAAATTGAAAAAAAAATGGTGGCAGGGCCCAGGGGATGGGGTCCCCGGGGCCAATGGTGGCCAAGGGAAGGGGGGCCAAGTAGCCCCTGTCCCTTTGTTATAAATAATATGAAGAGAGGTAATGCCCCGGGGGGATGGGGTTCCCGGTGCAAATACCGAATAATGGAAGTGGGGGATTTTTTTTTCTTTCTATTTTGGAGTCATGACCCCAACGCGGGTCTCAGTGCGGCCCCCCATGTAATGTTGCGTTGGATTCACAAATTCACCTCAAAAAAATAATTTAGTAGTATATAATGTAGAAGGTGGTTTTGTATTTGTGAAGTTGTTTTAAAGAGGTACTGTGATTGAAGTTAATGACAAGATTACAATTGATATAAATGTGAAAAATATATAAAATTTAAAATTAATAGTTAAACCTGAAAAGTGTATTGTGTTGTAGTACATTGAATTCATGCTTTTGCAGATTCGTGTCGGGTGACGGAATCCACAAAAAATGTTAAAAAAATATGTATGTGTAAAAAAATGTAGATTCAGTATTGTGTTATAGGGTGGCTCTAAAAGAGCCCTTGTTTTCATTATGAATTTGTTGTAGCTACATGTAAGTGCGAATGCACAGCTTTAGGTTGTTGAGAAAGACTCTGTTTCCTTGATCTGTGAAGTGTACTCCATCATTTCTGTAGATGTCATCCATATCAAAACATAGATTGTTGTTATAGATGGAGCCCATACTATGGTCTCTGAAGTAAGCAGAAACAGCTTTATTGACATTCTTTCTAGCTTTCTCAATCTGTGGACAGAATTGATTTGACCACTTCCATTTCTGTCTTTGGCATATATTAGAGTATATAAAGACAGTTTGAGGTAAAAGCAACATCAATTGTGCAAAGGTGTCCTTCGTTAGCATTTCCAGACCTACCCCAGTCAATGTGCCTAGGTCATTGCCACCACAGTGCACAATTATGAGGTCAGGGGGTTGAGATGCAAAAAGGTTTTAACCAAAGTGTAGTAATACATTAACCTGTTTGCTCTTATGTTAGTTTGGCTCCATGGTTACAGAATGTTCATGTTTGAACTGCCAGGGACTGTTTGCCATTCTCTGGGAGCTGTGGAGAGGAACGGTCAATAAACTCAAGGTTTCTTCCACTTACCTTGTGTAGAGTGGTCACTTCAAATTGGCGACGAGTTGGACGACCGTTCCGTGTCTCCACCCACATGTGTAGCTGTGGCTGTTTGGTCCAGAACTGTGAAGTGCTTCACGTAACCTCTTTGGAGCTGTTTTACTGCTTGCTCGTGATTCTGGCCTGGATTCATAAGGTGTACTGATATTGGAAATTGCCATGAATGTGCCAATGGGACATCATGTCTCGGCATAAATTGGTGGTGGATTTTCAAAATGTTGGTAATTAACCGTTTATTGCCCAAGTGTTCCCGGCTGCCAGTCCGACGTGTCTGTGAATTGAGACACCGTCTCTGCACTTCCAATCCTGCCTGTCTCTGGATTGCACCTTGTTCCAGGTAAGCAAATTATGTGTCTTTGTGGTGTTGGTTGGAGTCTGCGTGTGAGAAGAGGATCTCACAGGACTCTTCAGCAGTCCGCATTCCTCCAATGCCGTCCTCCTTCTGATGACGTGTTAGAACGTAGCTAGTGTGACGCGTGCAGTCAGTTGCACGTCAGCTACGGCATCAGCTGCAGTGTCGCTGAGATTTGGAATCCCTAACGGTGGGCGGCACAATCGTTGAATGCGCTGGGGAACAGAGGCACACAGGGAGTCTTCATGCATAAGCCTTTGATTGTTTAGGCGTTTTCATTTTGCTGAGGCATATTCAAGACAATTCAGTTTTTGTGCACAAGCGCGTCAATTTATTGGTGAGCTCAACATTTTTTCTTCACTTTTGGAACTTTTATCTTGTCATCTGGATATTGTGGCAAGGATTGTTCGAGACACTAGCTTTATTATTAACATCCTTGTCTATCGAACAGTTTTTTTATCGTTTTCCTTCTGCTGAAGAGTTCGTGACATTTGAGCACTAGGTTGACTGCGCAGTTTTAAAAATAGTAGGTTTTTTTCTGTTTGTTTATCTATGACTAAAGAAGATATTTTCACATGTAGTATTGGGTGCACATTTAAGTCTGTGCTCTTTATAAATTCAGTTTATTTTATTTTCCACTTCTCCTTTGAGGAAAAGACAGTAAGTTTATCTACAAGGTGATGTTGGTGTATTTTACTACTGTATTTTCGCTATCAACGTTTTGTCTATAGTGTGCACATACTAGTGTTACTTTTAATAGCCATTATGCAAAGTGTACAAGCTCCTCCTCCTTTTTTACAGCTTCCAGGAAACCCACCGGTCAGGTGGAAAGTATGGTCTAGGGCATTTACAAAGTATTTAGGGGCATGGGGTCAACAGGTTCTGTGCGGAACGCAAAATTTTTATTTTAGAGCATAATCTTGGACTAGTGGGGCAAGCTATTTTAGAACACTTACCACTTCTTGATGTGGTTGATGATGAAGAACCCCTTAATGAGTTTGAAAAGCTGTTGCTATGTTGGAAAAACTATTTGATGTTGAAGGGAGTTTAGTAGTGGCTAGGCACAAATTCTTCACTAGAGAGCAAGAAGCAGATGAAAGTATTGTATCATATGTGGCTGCACTACGTATTTTGGCGTCTGAATGCGAATTTGAGCATTTCACCTCGCAGTTGATCAGGGATCAAGTGGTTGTGCGTTGCAGAGATAAGAAAGTTCAAGAGAAGCTTCTCACGTTGAAAAATCCGTCATTGCAAGAAACAATATCTATTGTTAAAAGCATAGAATTATCACACAAAGTTTCTAGCGAGTTGAAACCTGATAAAGCTGCTGTCGGTGCCATAAAGGAGGGCAAAGACCAAGTGGAAAAACAATTTAGTGAGTATAAGGGCAATAGATTTCTGATCAATAGATCTGAAAAAAAAATGGGTCAACAAAGGAATCTATGTCCGAAATGTGGTTTCCCTTCACATTTTCCCAACTCTCGCTTGTGCCCTGCAAGGAATGCTGCTTGTCGCAAGTGTGGCAGACAAGGACATTTTGCTAAAATGTTTAACTCCAGGGGAAATGTTAATGCGGTTTATGTTGAAGAGGATAAATGTGACATGTCAACGGAAGTTGTCAGTTCCATGAGTGATTTAATGCTTGTTGTCAAGGATGATTGTGATGACTGTGTGGATCCTATTGTGGAGGTGATTGTTGATGGGAAATCCATTCGGTTGCTAGTAGAGTCTGGAGCTCGTATGACCATGATTACTGAGGAGTTGTTTGATTGCAATTGGACGGATAAACAACTAGAACCTCCTGACAGAAATCCTGTTTCTTATGATGGCAGAAGGATTGAATTGAAAGGATTTTTCAAAACTAAATTGATTTTCAGGGAGAGATGCATTAGTGGAAAGGTGTATGTCGCCAAGAAAGGATTACACATCTTGGGGGGTACCACCAGGGGTTGTTTGGAATGACCCTTAGGCCTGGCACCAAGGAACCTGTGTCCGTTGTTGATGAAGGTGTGCAGGGTGATGGTGTATCTCATTGGGCTCTTAGGTTTGGTAGTGTGTTTGCCGACAATCTGGGGCACATTAAAGGCTTTAAACACCTAATCAAGGTTAAGGATCAAGCAGTTCCTGTAAAACATAAGTTGCATAATGTTCCCTTTAGTGTCAGAGATGATTTGGCTGAGGAGCTCAAGAGGATGTGTGAGTCGGGGGTCATTGAACCAGTGGAGTCATCTTTATGGTTATCTCCATTGGTCGTGGCCAGCAAAGAATATGGCAGTCTTAGGGTATGCATTGACTTGCGCAGTTTCAATAAGGAGACATGGGTTGATTCTCACTCTCTTCCCCGTATTGATGACATACTTTCCAAGTTTGCAGGTTCCAAGTTGTTTTCTAAGATAGATTTATCTTCGGCGTACCACCAGGTCGAGCTGGATTTCTCTTGCAAGCATCTCACTGTGTTTGTTTCACCTGTTGGAACTTTTCAATTTAAGAGAATGCCGTTTGGGCTTGCTTTGGTGCCCTCTGTGTTCCAGCGTATTATGGTAAAAGCATTGGAGGGGTTGAGGATACTGTTGTATTCCAGGATGATATTTTGGTGGCTGGAAAGTGCAGGGTTTCACATAACAGAAATCTCACTAAAGTTTTGAGCAGGTTGCAGGAGAAAGGAATTGTTGCAAACAAACACAAGTGTGTTTTTGGTGTGGAATCTATTGAGTATCTAGGACATCGCATCTCCGGAGAAGGGATTCTACCGAGAGAGGGGTTGATTGATGCTATTTTGAAGGCCGTATCCCAGATCAAAGGAGCAAGTGTCTTCATTTTTGGGGGTCTGTGAGTTTTATACTAAGTTTATTCCCAATTTTGCTGCCAAAACTGTGCATTTGCGTGAACTTCTAAAGAGGAGGGTTACCTTTTTGTGTCAGAGTGAATTTGATCAAATCAAGTAAGAGCTTGGGTCGTGCGAAATTTTGACCCCTTTTGATCCATCAAAGCAGTGTATTGTTTCGGTCGATGCTAGTTTAGACGGTTTGGGTGGTATGATTACCCAAATCAAGCAGGGTGTGGAGTATACGGTTGGGTTCGCCTCTCGTTCTTTACGCCAAAGTGAGAAGAACTACTCCGTTATTGAAAGAGAGCTATTAGCCTGCTGTTGGTCTGTTGAAAGATTCAAGACTTTTTTGTGGGGGAGGACTTTCAAGTTGCTGACAGATCACAAACCTCTCATTCCCATATCAAATGGTCTTGTGGTGAAAGAACATACCCCCAGGAATGCCAGACTAAGTTCTAAATTGCTATTGTATAATTTTGTGGTTGAATATATTCCTGGTGGGAAAAAAACTGGGGCTGATTTTCTCTTTAGGTCACCTTTACTGTGTTGTGAGGCTGATTTACCTGGATGTGACGACGATGAGGAATGTTTGATTGCATCTGTCGATGTTTGCAGTATTGGGTGTTTTGATGAAAAGGAATGGTTTGATGCAGTGGAATGTGATCGCTTACTTAAGAAAGTTAAGGATCACATTGTTCATGGCTGGCCTAAGGAAACACATCTTAATGTGGAGCTCCAGCCGTTTACAAAGATTGCTCCTGAATTGTCGTTGGAGGGTGGTGTAATGATAATGCGTGGTGATAAATTTATTCCACCTGAGTGTTTAAGGGCTCGCATTGTTAATTCTGGTCATGAGGGTCATCCTGGGCAGACTAGCACCAAATGCAGGATTCGTGCTGTCCATTGGTGGCCTTCCATGGATCGCCAGATTGATGTGATGATGCGGTCAGATTTTGTGTCATTTGTTGCTCAAGGGACAAGGTGGTCAAAACAGTTACCCCTCCCACACAAGTAGTGGAACTTCCCAGTGGACCTTGGATGAAGTTGGTTGTCAATTTTGTTGGACCTTTCAATGCTTTACCCAACAGGTATAAGTTTACTTTGGTTGTTGCTGACTACTACAGCAAGTGGTGGGAGGTGCATATTATGGTTGATCCCAGGAGGTCATCAGATTTTTTCAAAGTCTTTTTGCCTGGGATGGCTTCCCCAAAGAATTAATGTCTGACAATGGGGTGCAATTTGTCTCTAGAGAAATGTCTGAGTTCCTTTCTCAATCTGGAATTGTGCATCGTCGTGTGGCTCTTTATCACCCACAAGCAAATGGTTTTATTGAGCGCATGAATCGCATTTTGGTTCAGTGTGTACAGCGGGCTATTTCCAAAAGGGAGGAAGTTAAAGAAGCCGTGCAGAGCATGTTGTGGGCTCATCGCACTACTCCCTGTCTGACTGTTGGGAAGAGTCCCTTTGAGCTGTTGTGTGGGAGAGTGGCTACATTTGATATGTGTCCTGCTTGGATGAGGAAGTGGGGTTTGTGTTCTAAAGCTGCTTCTACTCTTTCGGGTGTGGGAGGAGTTGATTTACAGAGCAATACCTCCGTTGAATCATCCTCCAGGAGTGTCAAGGATGTGAAGAGTTGGTGTTCTAAGGTTCAGGTGGGTGATTGGGTGAAAATTAAGCTCCCCTACAGGTTCCCAAAGGGTTGTCCAAGTTACGGCCCTCCTGTTCGAGTGGATTCCACTTCACGTTATGCAGTGAGAGTTAATGGCAAGAGTTGGTGGAATCTCTCGTGGATTTACAAGATTCCTGATCAAATGGTTCAACAATTGGGCCTGGAAGTTGGAGTAGATCACTCTATTGGTGAGTCTGATCAGAGTGTTTCCAATTCCAAGGTTCCCGGGGGTCCTGCTACCAATTCAAATCTTTCTGAGAGTTCTTCTCAACATCTATATACGCGGATGAGTGGTAGGAAAAGGGTTCCACCAAAACGTATGAACTTGTGATTTGTGATTTGCTTCCCTTTTGTGATTTGTGATTTGATTTTCTTTTATCCCTTTGTTTTCAAAAGTATATAATCTTTTGTGTTTTTTATCTTTGCAGGTTTACTCCATTGTAATGTGCTAATATGTACCCTTTTTATTATATCTACCTTTTTATTATTTTTCTCCTCTCTTCTTTTATGGTAAAGAAGGGAGATGTTGTAGTAATACATTAACCTGTTTGCCCTTATGTTAGTTTGGCTCCATGGTTACAGAATGTTCATGTTTGAACTGCCAGGAACTGTTTGCCATTCTCTGGGAGCTGTGGAGACGAATGGTCAATAAACTCAAGGTTTCTTCCACTTACCTTGTGTAGAGTGGTCACTTCACAAAGGCATCAATTGGTGCCACTATAATCCTCTCTGTGCTATCCATTTAATATCCACATTTTGCAAAGCTAGGTCTTTGTCAATACCTCTGCGTTCAGCATACCTTCTGCACCAGAAAACATAGCTGTGTCCCACAATCCATACTGTAAGCATCTTGAAGGGATGTCTGGAAGTAATGAAAAGATGTCTGTAGCTGAGGTAGTCAATTGGTAGAATGAGAGGTATCTAAAATGGTGGACAAGATGCTGTTTTTTTAAAAAGTAGAGAATTGATTGGCTGTTTAAGAACATTGTACATTAAAAAATAAGGTGCATGTTACTTTCTTTAAAAAGCATGTTTCTTATTGGTTAGTAGAAAATGTTTGAAAGGTACAGTAGATAGGATAAGGTGATATTTTGCAAACGTCAACCACACCTGCTGTTTGCATTTGTAACCTTGTGTGCTGAACTTGAAAATATGGTGAACTTGTGACCTGTCAGTTCAGTTGAATGTTCCATGAACTGTTACTATGGAAACTGGCATTAAGCAGAATGGGGGAAGGGTTGAAACTTAACTGTGGACTTAAAATGTGAAATTGTAATTTATATATCATTGATATGTTATTAAAGTATAATTTCCCAAGTCAGTACTATCTTTAGAAGTGGTGTGTTCTTAACAAATAGTGGTATTTTTATTTGTAATATATTATTGAACTCCCGTATGGATTTACGGCTCCATCGCATTGGTGCACGGTGGAGTCACGACTCCCAAAAATTCCAGAACCAGTTTGGGCACTTTTAGAAGTCAGCCAGGATAGCTTGACTCCAGTGGCATGGAGAGCACGGGACCCACGTCTGGGCATACCCGTCCCACTCGGGGTGACAAATGAAAAAAGAACAATTGATGGACAGAATGCAGAACAATGTCATACATTCACCCCAGTACAGAGATCTGGGCCTAAATCCATCGTTTTTTTGCTCACCATGCCATTCCAGTTTGGACCCAGCCATATGCAAATCAGTCTTGACCCTGCGCCCAATGGGAACAGTCCAGCCTGATCTGCCAGGCCAGGTCCTCCCTGGACTGGAAACAAGCATCCTAGGACCGGTTTCAGGCTTTCAGCCCTCATCAGCCAGGATAGCTTGACTCCAGTGGCATGGAGAGCACGGGACACACGTCTGGGCATACCCGTCCCACTCTGAGTGACAAATGCAAAATGATCAATTGATGGACAGAATGCAGAACAATGTCATACATACACCCAAATACAGAGATCTGGGCCTAAATCCATCGTTTTTTTGCTCACCATGCCATTCCAGTTTGGACCCAGCCATATGTAAATCAGTCTTGACCCTGCACCCAATAGGAACAGTCCAGCCCGAACTGTCAGGCCAGGTCCTCCCTGGACTGGAAATAAGCATCCTAGGACCGGTTTTGGGCTTTCAGCCCTCATCAGCGAGGATAGCTTGACTCCAGTGGCATGGAGAGCATGGGACCCACGTCTGGGCATATCCGTCCCACTCGGCGTGACAAATGCAAAAAGAACAATTGATGGATAGAATGCGGAACAATGTCATACATTCACCCCAGTACAGAGATCTGGGCCTAAATCCATCGTTTTTTTGCTCGCCATTCCAGTTTGGACCCAGCCATATGCAAATCAGTCTTGACCCTGCGCCCAATGGGAACAGTCCAGCCCGAACTGCCAGGCCAGGTCCTCCCTGGACTGGAAACAAGCATCCTAGGACCAGTTTCGGTCTTTCAGCCCTCATCAGCCAGGATAGCTTGACTCCAGTGGCATGGAGAGCACGGGACCCACGTCTGGGCATACCCGTCCCACTCGGGGTGACAAATGCAAAAAGAAAAATTGATGGACAGAATGCAGAACAATGTCATACATTCACCCCAGTACAGAGATCTGGGCCTCAATCCATCGTTTTTTTGCTCACCATGCCATTCCAGTTTGGACCCAGCCATATGCAAATCAGTCTTGACCCTGCCCCCAATGGGAACAGTCCGGCCCGAACTGCCAGGCCAGGTCCTCCCTGGACTGGAAACAAGCATCCTAGGACTGGTTTCGGGCTTTCAGCCCTCATCAGCCAGGATAGCTTGACTCCAGTGGCATGGAGAGCACGGGACCCACGTCTGGGCATACCCGTCCCACTCGGGGTGACAAATGCAAAAAGAACAATTGATGGACAGAATGCAGAACAATGTCATACATTCACCCCAGTACAGAGATCTGGGCCTAAATCCATCGTTTTTTTGCTCACCAAGCCATTCCAGTTTGGACCCAGCCATATGCAAATCATTCTTGACCCTGCGCCCAATGGGAACAGTCCAGCCCGAACTGACAGGCCAGGTCCTCCCTGGACTGGAAGCAAGCATCCTAGTACCGGTTTCGGGCTTTCAGCCCTCCTCAGCCAGGATAGCTTGACTCCAGTGGCATGGAGAGCACAGGACCCACGTCTGGGCATACCCGTCCCACTCGGGGTCACAGATGCAAAAAGAACAATTGATGGACAGAATGCAGAACAATGTCATACATTCACCCCAGTACAGAGATCTGGACCTAAATCCATCGTTTTTTTGCTCACCATGCCATTCCAGTTTGGACCCAGCCATATGCAAATCAGTCTTGACCCTGCACCCAATGGGAACAGTCCAGCCTGAACTGCCAGGCCAGGTCCTCCCTGGACTGGAAACAAGCATCCTAGGACCGGTTTTGGGCTTTCAGCCCTCATCAGCCAGGATAGCTTGACTCCAGTGCCATATATAGAACAAACAGTAAACTGGATCCAGCTACCTGACATTCCACCAATACTCACCTCTCAAGCTTATCCAAAGCACTCCGCTTTACCACACGCAAACTTCTTCTAGCTATAATTGCCAATCCCCTTGTAGTAGTTTGTTGTGTAGTATAGCAGGCAGGACCCTTGCACTCCTCTTACCACCCAGGCAGTGCCCATGCACTCCTTCAATCACCCAGTCAGTACCCATGCACTTAGAAAATCACCCATGCACTACCTATGCAGTCCTCCAATCACCCAGGTACTATTCCTGCACTCATGCAATCACCCAGGCATTAGCCATGCACTCCTTCAATCACTCAGGCAGTACTCATGCACTCCTCCAATGACCCAGATATTCCTACTGCAGTCATGCAATCACCAAGGCATTACCCATGCACGACTTCAATCACCTAGCCACTACGCATGCACTTATAAAATCACCCAGGCACTACCCTTGCACTCCTCCAATCACCCAGGCACTACTGCTGCACTGAGAAGTGCTTGAAATACACCATATGATTTTAGGTCTCTACTTGAAATGAAAAGTGCAGCTTCTTAAGTGTTAAAGTGTGCATCATCTTGTGACTGAGGTATGTCTGTACTTGCAGATGTATTTTTATATGTGTTATGTATCTAAAGATGGTAGATGTATAAAATGTTTCTTTTATATATGCTGGCACTAGGGAAAGGTAGAGACTAATGCATCCATGCTTTTTGAAATATGGGGAGACTTACAACAGAGGTATGTGAAGGTTTGTTGCTTTGTATATTGGTAGGCTAGACATCGGAGCAGTAGTAGTAGTAGGATGGTAAAGTAGCAGGAGCAGTAAAGTGATGCTTAAGATATGTTGGGTGAGGAATTACTGATTATAGTGGTTTAAAAGACTCTATGTAAAACTTTACTTGAAGTATGCCACATAAATCTAGGTGTCTGTTTGAGTGTTAAATGTAGTGTGTCAAGTTTTAAGGTCTGCATGGTCGTGTGATTGATGTATTTTCTAGTTGCATATGTACTCTCATAGGTGTTATGCATCTGAAGATGCTACATGTATAATAGAGAGATATATCTTTATTTGTATGTTTCTATTATATATGATAGTACTAGTAAAAGGTAGAGACATATGCATATATGCTTTCAGGAATATGGTGAGATTTATAACAGAGCTAT
Organism: Calotriton arnoldi; assembly: GCA_963921515.1. Lineage (NCBI taxonomy): Eukaryota > Metazoa > Chordata > Amphibia > Caudata > Salamandridae > Calotriton > Calotriton arnoldi. The sequence goes on from CAWUFW010018096.1 coordinate 49,182, forward strand.
GTGTAGGTTTGATGTTTTATTATTGGGTAGGCCCAATACCCTGAGCAGTTAGAGAATGGTGAAGCTGTACTAGAAATGTGTACACCATGTCATAAAACACACTTTTGTGTTGCTATTTCACTATTCTTCTACTACTCAGAGTGTTGGGTGTAGTCAAATATAAAGCAGCCACGTGAGGAGATGTCTCAGCTGTAAGTCTGCAATGACCCAGGCACTACCCATACACTCATCCATGCTCTAAGCCACTATATATACAGTTCTTCAATCAGTCAGGCACTACCCCTTCACTTATGCAATCACTCAGGCACTATCTCTGCACTCCTCCAATCACCCAGGCAGTATAGATGCACTGATGCAATCACTGAGGCACTATCAATGCACTCATAGATGCACTCAGCCACTTCCCCTGCACTCATGCAATTACCCAAGTACTACCCATGCAGTTCTCCAATCATCCAGGCACAACCCTTGCACTCATGCATTCACCCAGGTACTACTTATGCATTGTTCCAATCAGTCAGGCACTACTCATGGATTCTTCCATGTGCCAAGGCAGCATCTGTGCATTGTTCTAATCATGCAGTCATTATTTTTGCACTCATGCAATCACCCAGGTATTACCTATGCAGTTCTTCAATCACTCAGAGAGTACCCATGCGCTCCTCTAATCACCCAGGCACTAGCCATGCACTCATGGAATCACCCAAGCATTACCTATGCACTTCTTCAATCACTTAGGTAGTACTCATGCAGTCCTCTAATTTCATAGGCACTACCTCTGCACTCATGCAATCACCCAGGCACTACCTACGTAGTCTTGCAATAACCCAGGGAGTACCCTTGCACTCCTCTTATCACCCAGGCAGTACCAATGCACTCCTTCAATACCCCAGTCAGTACACATGCAATTACAAAATCACCCAGGCACTACCTATGCAGTCCTCCAACAACCCAGGTACTATCCCTGCACTCATGCAGTCACCCAGGTATTAGCCATGCTCCTTCTATCACTCAGGCAGTACTCATGCACACCTCCAATCACCCAGACATTACCCCTGCAGTCATGCAATCACCCAGGCATTACCCATACACTCCTTCAATCACCCAGCCACTACGCATGCACTTATAAAATCACCCAGGCACTACCCTTGCACTCCTCCAATCACCCAGGCACTACCACTGCACTGAGAAGTGCTTGAAATACACCATATGATTTTAGGTATCTACTTGATATTAAAAGTGCAGCTTCCTAAGTGTTAAGGTGTGTATCATCTTGTGACTGAGGTATGTCTGTACTTGCAGATGTATTTTTATATGTGTTATGTATCTAAAGAAGGTAGATGTATAAAATACAGGTATATATCTATTCGTATGTTTCTTTTATATATGCCGGCACTAGGTAAAGGTAGAGACTCGTGCATCCATGCTTTTTGAAATATGGGGAGACATACAACAGAGATATGTGAAGGGTTGTTGCTTTGTATTTTGATAGGCTGTACATCTGAGTAGTAGTAGTAGTAGGATGGTAAAGGAGCAGGAGCAATAAAGTGATGTCTAAGATATGTTGGGTGAGGAATTACTGATTACGGTGGTTTAAAAGACTCTATGTAAAACTTTACTTGAAGTATGCCACATAAATCTAGGTGTCTATTTGAAGTTTTAATTGTAGTGTGTCAAGTTTTAAGGTTTGCATGGTCGTGTGATTGATGTATTTTCTAGTTGCATAGGTATTCTCATATGTGTTATGCATCTGAAGATGCTACATGTATAAAAGAGAGATATATCTTCATTTGTATGTTTCTATTATATATGGTAGTACTAGTAAAAGGTAGAGACACATGCATATATGCTTTCAGGAATATGGTGAGATTTATAACAGAGCTATGTGTAAGTTTGATGTTTTATATTTGGGTAGGCCCAATACCCTGAGCAGTTAGAGAATGGTGCAGCTGTACTGGAAAAGTGTACACCATGTCATAAACCACACTTTTGTGTTGCTATTTCACTATTCTTCTACTACTAAGGATGTTGGGTGTAGTCAAATATAAAGCAGCAATGTGAGGAGATGTCTCAGCTGTAAGTCTGCAATCACCCAGGCACTACCCATGCACTCATCCATACACCAAACCACTATATATACAGTTCTTCAATCAGTCAGGTACTACCCCTCCACTTATGCAATCACTTAGGCACTATCTCTGCAGTCCTCCAATCACCCAGGCATTATAGGTGCACTGATGCAATCACTGAAGCACTATCAATGCACTCATAGATGCACTCAGCCACTTCCCCTGCACTCATGCAATCACCCAAGCACTACCCATGCAGTTCTCCAATCATCCAGGCACAACCCTTGCACTCATGCAATCACCCAGGTACTACCTATGCATTGTTCCAATCAGTCAGGCACTAATCATGCATTCCTCCATGTACCAAGGCAGCATCTGTGCATTGCTCTAATCACGCAGTCATTATCTTTGCACTCATGCAATCACCCAGGTATTACCAATGCAGTTCTTCAATCACTCAGAGAGTACCCATGCGCTCCTCCAATCACCCAGGCACTAGCCATGCACTCATAGAATCACCCAAGCATTACTTATGCACTTCTTCAATCACTTAGGTAGTACTCATGCAGCCCTTTAATTACATAAGCACTACCTCTGCAATCATGCAATCACCCAGGCACTACCTATGCAGTCATGCAATAACCCAGGGAGTACCCTTGCACTGCTCTTATCACCCTGGCAGTACCAATGCACTCCTTCAATCACCGAGTCAGTACCCATGCACTAACAAAATCACCCGGGCACTATATATGCAGTCCTCCAATCACCCAGGTACTATCTCTGCACTCATGCAATCACCAAGGCATTAGCCATGCTCCTTCAATCACTCAGGCAGTACTCATGCACTCCTCCAATCACCCAGACATTACCCCTGCAGTCATGAAATCACCCAGGCATTACCATTGCACTCCTTCAATCACCCAGCCTCTAAGCATGCACTTATAAAATCACCCAGGCACTACCCTTGCACTCCTCCAATCACCCAGGCACTACTACTGCACTGAGAAGTGCTTGATATACACCATATGATTTTAGGTCTCTATTTGAAATTAAAAGTGCAGCTTCTTAAGTGTTAAGGTGTGTATCATCTTGTGACTGAGGTATGTCTGCACTTGTAGATGTATTTTTATATGTGTTATATATCTAAAGATGGTAGATGTATAAAATACAGGTATATATCTATTTGTATGTTTATTTTATTCATGCTGGCACTAGGGAAAGGTAGAGACTCGTGCATCCATGCTTTTTGAAATATGGGGAGGCTTACAACAGAGATATGTGAAGGGTTGTCGCTTTGTATTTCGGTAGGCTTTACATCTGAGTAGTAGTAGTAGGATGGTAAAGGAGCAGGAGCAGTAAAGTGATGTTTAAGATATGTTGGGTGAGGAATTACTGATTATGGTGGTTTAAAAGACTCTATGTAAAACTTTACTTGAAGTATGCCACATAAATCTAGGTATCTGCTTGAAGTGTTAAGTGTAGTGTGTCACGTTTTAAGGTCTGCATGGTCGTGTGATTGATGTATTTTCTAGTTGCATATGTATTCTCATATGTGTTATGCATCTGAAGATGCTACATGTAAAATAGAGAGATATATCTTTATTTGTATGTTTCTATTACATATGGTAGTACTAGTAAAAGGTAGAGACACTTGCATATATGCTTTCAGGAATATGGTGAGATTTATAACAGAGCTATGTGTAGGTTTGATGTTTTATATTTGGGTAGGCCCAATACCCTGAGCAGTTAGAGAATGGTGAAGCTGTACTAGAAACGTGTACACCATATCATAAACCACACTTTTGTGTTGCTATTTCACTATTCTTCTACTACTCAGGATGTTGGGTGTAGTCAAATATAAAGCAGCAACGTGAGGAGATGTCTCAGCTGTAAGTGTACAATGATCCAGGCACTACCCCTGCATGTATGCCACTATATATACAGTTCTTCAATCAGTCAGGCACTACCCCTCCACTTATGCAATCACTCAGGTACTATCTCTGCACTCCTCCAATCACCCAGGCAGTATAGATGCACAGATGCAATCACTGAGGCACTATCGATGCACTCATAGATGCACTCAGCCACTTCCCCTGCACTCATGCAATCACCCAAGCACTACGCATTCAGTTCTCCAATCATCCAGGCACAACCCTTGCAGTCTTGCAATCACCCCTGTACTATCTATGCATTGTTCCAATCAGTCAGGCACTACTCATGCATTCCTCCATATACCAAGGCAGCATCTGTGTATTGCTCTAATCTTGCAGTCATTATCTTTGCACTCATGCAATCACCCAGGTATTACCTATGCAGTTCTTCAATCACTCAGAGAGTACCCTTGCACTCCTCCAATCACCCAGGCACTAGCCATGCACTCATGGAATCACTCAAGCATTACCTATGCACTTCTTCAATCACTTAGGTAGTACTCATGCAGTCCTCTAATATCATAGGCACTACCTCTGCACTCAAGCAATTACTCAGGCACTACCTATGCAACCATGCAATAACCCAGGCAGTACCCTTGCACTCCTCTTATCACCCAGGCAGTACCCATGCGCTCCTTCAATCACCCAGTCAGTACCCATGCACTTACAAATTCACCCAGGCACTACCTATGCAGTCCTCCAGTCACCCAGGTACTAACCCTGCACTCATGTAATCACCCAGGCATTACCCATGCACTCCTTCAATCACTCAGGCAGTACTCATGCACTCCTCCAATCACCCAGACATTACCTCTGCACTCATGCAATCACCCAGGCATTACCCATGCACTCCTTCAATAACCCAGCCACTACGTATGCACTTATAAAATCACCCAGCCACTACCATTGCACTCCTCCAATCACCCAAGCACTACTGCTGCACTGAGAAGTGCTTGAAATACACCATATGATTTTAGGTCTCTACTTGAAATGAAAAGTGCAGCTTCTTAAGTGTTAAGGTGTGCATCATCTTGTGACTGAGGTATGTGTGTACTTGCAGATATATTTTTATATGTGTTATGTATCTAAAGATGGTAGATGTATATAATACAGGTATATATCTATTTGTATGTTTTTTTTATATATGATGGCTCTAGGGAAAGGCACAGACTCATGCATACATTCTTTTTGAAATCTGTGGAGACTTACAACAGAGATATGTGAAGGTTTGATGTTTTATATTTGGGTAGGCCTAATACCCTGTGCAGTTAGAGAATGGTGAAGCTGTACTAGAAAAGTGTACACCATGTCATAAGCCACACTTTTGTGTTGCTATTTCACTATTCTTCTACTACTCATGATGTTGGGTGTAGTCAAATATAAAGCAGCAATGTGAAGAGATGTCTCAGCTGTAAGTCTGCAATGACCCAGGCACTACCCATGCACTCATCCATGTACTAAGCCACTATATATACAGTTCTACAATCAGTCAGGCACTACCCCTACACTTATGGAATCACTCAGGCACTATCTCTGCACTCCTCCAATCACCCAGGCAGTACAGATGCACTGATACAATCACTGAGGCACTATTGGTACCCTCATTGATGCACTCAGCCACTTCCCCTGCACTCATGCCATCCCACAAGCACTACCCATGCAGTTCTCCAATCATCCAGGCACAACCCTTGAACTCATGCAATCACCCAGGTACTACCTATGCACTTCTTCAATCACTCAGGTAGTACTCATGCAGTCCTCTAATTTCATAGGCACTACCCCTGTACTCATGTAATCACTCAAGCACTATCCATGCAGTTATCCATTCTCTCAGTCACGACTTGTGCACTCATTCCATTTACTGATGCAGTCATTAAATCACTCATGCAGTACTTATGCACTCATGTAATCAGCCAGTTACTATTCATCCTTTCTGCATTTACCCAGCTAGTATTGTTACACTCATACAAACACCTAGACATGACTGTTGCACTCATTCATTCATGTAGGCACTACTTATACACTCATCTATGCATTCAGGGTCTATTCATGCCCTTATCCATGCACACAATCTCTACATCTGCAGTTATGCATTCAGTTAATCCATATCCAATGTCTCGTGCAATTATACAGACATTACCCTTTCACCCATACAATTATCCAGGCACTACCCATGGAGTCATGCAATTACTGAGACACACCCATCATATATCTTAGCTGTAAGTCTTAACATATTGTGCAAACCATTTATACATATTTCTGTACCTTTTGGTAGGAATATCATATATTAAATTAATATATAAATAAATGTATACTTGTGTTTTATATGTCTAGCATCTTCAGATGCATAATATGTATCAGAAAACATATGCAAGTGTAGTGTGGATTGTGGCCTCATTGTCTACATTGCTAAGTTAGCTTAGGCCTGGCTGCCATGATGCCTTTTTTGCACACGTTACTCTGTGACTTTGTCTTTCCAGCCTCTGCTTGTGCCCGGCTATATTAGAACTGTCTACCTTTTTGCCTTTCACCGTTTCTCCTGTTCCCTGTGGGTTTCGTCTGCACACCATGTACAAGGTTGAAAAACAACGTCCCTTGTTATTGCTGATCTAGTCAGCCCCTCGCACTTAGACACGGCACGAAATACAGCTGCATTGGAGAAATTTGTGTGCTTTTAATATTGTGATCTCCCTGTTGGTGGGACTTGGAGAAAAACCTTTCCAGGGAGAAGAGCTGTGTTTGTCTGATGATGTAAACCTTGCATCTAGATATTGAGGTATGGTGTAGTGTAGTTTCTATTTCCCTAATAGGTTCTGCGCATTGGAATAACATACTCTGTAGGCTTGGCATAGGACTAAGGTCGGTATGCCCCTATCGCGTATATTAAACTTAATTACTGTGTACCAGCTGGCTCAGAGGCCACTAGAAACTTCTTGACAGCAAGAAGGGAATAGCTTCTGGCAACCACATAACATAAAACCCTGATCCCTCAGGATCGTGGAAACAATATACTACTTTTCATTCAGTCACTCATCTCAGAGAAGTACATAGAAGAAACAGTCGGGTGTGTTTACAATAAAATTTATTGCACAGTTGTTGTTCTAGTACTGGTTATATGTGCTGCGACAACTGTTGGACAGTAGCAGAGAAATATGGCCAGCAGTGCAGTTAAATAAAAATGCATGGTACAGTTTTACCATTGTGCAATAGTAATGAACACATACATGAAATGCAGAATGCATTAAGAGAAAGCCTATACCCCTATGATGCCTAACTAGATGTACCTAAGTGTACTTAGCATGTGTGTAGGTTTTAGAGAGCCAAGAATCCCCCTAGGATTTAGTCTAACCCCATTACCTAAGTGGGACTTCATCCTGGTCTCGAGCTGGACACCCCAGGATGGGTGGATGGACCTCTGCCAGCTGGAGCTGTGGCATGATGCAGGTTGCAGCGTCTCAGGTCAGAGCGTCAGCATGGAAAGTCTCGGTCCCCTCTGCCTTGCTTGGGCAAAGAGAGGTATATTTATACCTGATAGGTGCATTGGAATGTTAGTATTGACGTACAGTCGGTCAGAGGAAGACGTCAGGAATAAACCCTTAGGAAATAGTGGTTCATCCATATTTAATGAGTTCTTGGAGAAATCAATAATCCTGTGCTAAGGAAAATCCCAAGAGCTTAAGGGTCTGTTTCTAAGAACTCATTGTGACGTAGGTTAGTCACTGTTGGACATGGATATGACGTATTTAGATGGACCGTCTTCTGCACCCAGAGCACACGTCAGATAAGGGACAGACTCTGTTGCTCGTTATTTGTGAAGGGAGGGCCAATGTAGGTGAAAGGTCCTGCCTGTCTCTGTGGCACGAAGGATTTGTGCCTCTGAAACGGCGCACCTATGTTAGGGCCTCAATCCAGCACATAAAACCCACTCCAATCTATGGACAATCGTGAATAACCCATTAAAAGCAAACTACGTGACTAAAATAGGCATTTGCATATGATTGGCAGGTAGTTGCATGAGAGTGGTTTATGAGCTGAAAAAATAGCAGCTGTTAAAATATGTAAAATTACTATAGACTCTGTGGAGACAGGAAAAATCTATAGTGTCATTACAAAATACTCTCTTAGAGTCAGTAGTTACTTATAAAAGTTCCTGTTTATAAAATTGAAAACTCTTACAAGCTGTTCAGAAGACCATGCTTTCTTTAGAGAAAAAAAAAAAGAAAAGAAAGGTCAATTGGGAGGGAAAGCTCCAAGCACTCGGTCAGAGTTGAAACAATATGAGAAAAAATGTGTTTCAGGACATGTTTTAGCAAAATCGAGATAACAAGTGGCTGAGAGACACAACATTTCTGTTGCTAGTTACTGCAGGGGATGGACCTTTGTAATACCTCGCAGAATCGTTGTGGGAGCACAGAATGAGCAGTGCTGCCAGTTGCTGGTTCTGAGGCAGCCGGTGCTGTAATCGATACCTTGGTGCTAGCTAAAGGAAGCAAAAAGGCACCCTCCGGATTTGCAAGGAATGCTTTGGTTTGATGGGAATACGCTTGGGACACAGCCAAGCATGGGACTTCAGCAGTTCCAGCCTGGTGGTAAATGCCGCTGGCGTTTCCTTTGGAAGTGTCAGACACATGATGACCACGCATTCTTCACTGCAAAAAACATGCATCAGAGAACAGGTATGTTGCAGTTGCAGTCTTTTCAGACTGGTCTTTTAAATATTAGAAACCATGAAAAGCATAGTTCCTGTTCGTGAGGTATTACCAAGGTGTATCACACTGCTTGTATGTGAAAGATAAAATTTATCAAAAAGGAAAGAGGGGCAGTCTGTATTTAAGAGTGCTATTTTGCAAAAAGAAAAAATATTTCTTTAGCTGATGTGAAATGAAAAATAAAAGTGCTGCACAAGCATGGTTTTCAGATTGCTCAAAGCATTTGAACTTTATAAAGGAAACTTCTGGTTCACTACTTTCAGTGTTGGGGCTTCTAGCCAAAAAGGGCACAACTTCCCTACACTGTAGGATTTCACTACCTTTGGATGTTATCTGTACATAACATAGGTCTGGCTTATGTATACTGAGTCCCTTGGTGATGTTCAGGAATCATTTTTGTGACAGGTATTTGTGTCAAAAGCCAAACCACCCATACTTTCCTAACTGGGTCTGTCCTGTTGTTTTGTAAATGGCATCTAATGTTGCCCCTGCTGATGTATGTCAACTATTCCACCCCCGTGAGATGGTGTTTGGTGGTGTTTGGAAACATTCCTACTGGTGTTTAAACAACCCCATTTCTAGATGCATTACAATTGTGTAGGAGTTGATAACCTTAATGAAGGTAACAGGTATAAAGCGTCACAATAAGAATAAATCTCTAACATTTCATGATCTGAAAATGTAGCAATTATTCCTAAAACAGACATCATATTATTCACTGTATCAGTAACCCAATTTTCAGAAAAATGTACTGCAGGTAATGACATCACTGAATGAATGATAAATGAATGAAAATGAATGAAAGTTCAAAATACATTAATCAGAATTAAAAACCGGATGATTAAATACATCATTTAGAATACAAAGGCTTGTTCAGGCCGAATACATTTATAAGTCTCTTTTGCATTTGAATTTAAAATGGATGTGGCTTCAGTTTTATGTTGAGTCTGTTTTGTAGAAAAGTGTCCACTAAGAGTCATACTAAAAGCTAGCTCTAAGCAAAGCTAGAACAGAAAAAGATGAATCCAGAAATACTCCATAGTTCTACCCATGGTGAAGCCAGGTCTGTATCTTTTTGGAAAAAGAAAAGGTTCAAAGTTTATACTTGCATGTTCGTTGTTTGTTTTTAGGCTGGCTTCGCTTCCTGTTCACGTGGAGCCATGGAAAACGTATCACAGTTAATGAAATAGCCAGTAGCTGTATGATCAATTGTTGAAATTGCATCGTGTTTAGTTGAAGTTATTTCTGCTGTTTTTGTTGAAAAACGTTGAAATGTTGAAGTCAATAGTTGATGTCTTTGCTGAAAAACGTTCAGATGGTGAAGTTAATATTTTATGTTTTTGTTGAAAAACATTGAAGCATTTATTTGTTGTTGCTTTTGTTGAAAAACATTGATGCTTTTATTATTTGATGCTTTTGTTGAAAAACGTTGAAGCATTTATTATTTGATGTTTTTGTTGAAAAACGTTGAAGCTTTTATTATTTGATGTTTTTGTTGAAAAACGTTGAAGCTTTTATTATTTGATGTTTTTCTTGAAAAACGTTGGTGTATACATTTGTTTTTGGCCAATTGCAACTTGAGTGTTGTCTTGACTTTTATTTTGAATTTGAAAGGTTGGTTCAAGGAGAACTAGTTCCATTGCATTGTTGCATAGTCCCCCACTTCATGGATTTGATTTCTCAAACGTGATGAGCTTTTCAGTTTGAATTTCTTGAATAGTAGTGAGAGGGACGTCTACTACTGTGGAGTTCACGAGGCCTACTGCTCAGTATTGGCCACATAGTTTTGGTTGATTCTTTCATTTGAAATGAATCTGTTTTCCTTTTTCACAGCAAGATGCGGCAAAAGTACAGTTCTTGTTCCTTTCACTTCAAGGAATGGCACAGGTTTTCCTGTATGAGGGGCCAAATTCCTTTGTGTCCGCGATCTTTATCTCTCTCTCTGCCCAGATCCCCGACTTTTGGGATTCAGACAGGTCTTGCCGTGATTACCTCGACTTCCCAGTGGCGGCCTGTTTCACTTTGACAGAATCTTTGTTTGTTTCTTTGTTTCCTTTAGTTGCTGTAAAACAGCCAAACGATCATAGATACAGAATGGTTTTCATCCGCCACTGTGCCTTCACATTTATGATCAGGTTCCCACATTTGTAAATGGAGTCAGACTTCCTAGAGAGCTTCTTGGCTGGGTGTGTATTGCCCCCTGAATCCATATAAGTGTTTGACCTCACTAGCGCCCCGCCTAATACCCTAGCTGTTAAGGATTGCTCTATGCCCCAGTCCTTCCTCTCCTCTACCTAAATTCCCTCAGGATGGCGTTGGAGAGGAGTACCGCAATATTACGTCCATCCCTTCCATGGCCTCTTTGTCAGCCCGAGAGCTAAGCGTGAAGCCACAGTCAGGGTGTAACGTTGATTGCGTATCTCCTGTTATGGACTCGCAAATCTTTCTATAACAGTTTTGAGCGTCAGCCGAGCGCTAAGGTCATACCTATAGGAAACTAGAGCACGGATCCACTGCCACCAAGATATATTTTTAAGCCACCTCAAAATTTGAGGGGCCACAGTGGTCCTGTTACATGACACGATCAAGTGGACAGTCTGATGCTGTCTAGCAATGGGACCTGCGCGGGTCTTTTGATGGTGTAGCCTGGCATTTGTTTTCAGATTTTGCAGTTCAAGACAAAGCCAATAGTCTGACTTCTGAACCCTGGCCACCAATAGCACTGTTTGCAATGAAGAAATAGTAGCTATTACCCCTGAATGCGCAGAGCCCAAGCCCTTGTGTGCTTTAAATGATTAATTCCTGCCTACTATCCATATTTGGAAATACTCTATCCCCCACTGCAGGAATCTGAGCATATGGAATGTTGTTTGCACCTAACTTGTAGGAGTATATAAGTGGAAATTTCTTAGGCACTGCTGTGCTGCCTTTGCGTGAAGCAATTACAGCCACCATATTCTAACCGTCTATTCTCGTTGTTGAATGAGTGTGCGCAGCTACGGAAGCTGTGTGAACAGCCCCCTGTGTGGCTTCTACAGCCAATGAATTCCCTGCAACGTGCACGCCATCACGTTGATGACTCAGTGTGTTAATCACGTGAGTTTTTGTTTGGTAGGTCGTATTTTTCAACTCCACTATCTGTTCCCATAATTTTTGTGTTTACTTATGCCACCTTTTTCATCTTTAAACCCATTTTGTTCCCCATGGTGTAAATATTTATTACATGATTGCACACAGTAAAAGGAATCGCGCACTATAAGTGTGGGGAATTCGCGATCCGTGTTTACAAGTGCAAGTATCAGGGCTTTTAAAGCTGCCAACCGAGCCGTGCTATTACCTAGAGGTAGTTTTTTGGTGCAATGAGGACGGAACTTGCCATCCAGCATCTGTTCTTTAACAAAGGCGGCCGGTGGGGCAGACCCATCAGTGTAAATCTTAAAAATTCATACTGATCTAGAGGCAAGATTTCATTTGGTAGATGCTGTTCTTTCTCATATTGCAGGAATGCCTGTGTTTTTAAATTTGGATCAAATCTGGATTCAAAGTCTGATGCAGCAAAAGAATTAGTCCTTTGTATCCATTCTGGATGTAAGGCTTTGGCATTAGGAATGCTAGCCCCGGTACCGGGGTGACGACAATAATGCATCATCCCATGAGCCAGTGCTCTTTCTTTTGCTACAGCAGTCTGAATGGTTGTCAGAATTTTTTCCTGTTGAATTAAAACTAATTTCTGTGTTTGTGTACAGATGAGATTTGTATGCGATTGGTACAGTTTCACCTTCATTAAATGTTTAATAAGCGTACCCGCATTGACCATAAATGATACTGAGTACCAAGTGGTGCAAGTTTACACATGTGTGTATGTGTTTGGAAGCAATAATATCTTCCTTGAGTGAACAAAGAATATTGGTGTGTTCTTGTGTCCAGTGTTTGACTGAAAAGTCAGGTTTGAAAAAAGTCGTAGAAAGGTTTTACTCTCTCTGCGAAATCCAAAATGTATGTTCTGCCAAAATCTAGGAATCCCAGTACTGATTGGAAGTTGTTTTAATGTCTTTGGAGGCTGGAGCAGCGCACACTTTTCTAAAAAGTTAGCTGCCCGGCTTTTTCCTTCACTTGAAAACTAGTATCCCAAAAATAGGACACAGAGGTGGGCAATTTTTGATTTCTCAAAATTAAATTTGTAGCCCCCAGAGGCGAATCCCATAATAATGGTGCTCACCCTGGTCAAGTGTTTCCCCAATAGGACGTCCGTTAGATAAATATCATCCATATAGGACAACGCTTCTTCATCAAAGTGCTTTAGCCATTCAGTAACTCTTTCAGAAAATACCCCTGAGCTGTTCTTATACCCACGGGGGAGATGAAAAAAATTGTCGCTGGGACTCTAACATACTAAATGCTGTTAGGTACCTGTTTTCAGGTGCTAAAGTGTGACAGAAAAATCCTTTTGAGACAACAAGTGTTGTTTTGTATTTTTTCCCGCATAATGTTATTCATTAATGCGGCACTATCTGCATGTTGGACAGCATATGTCTTTGTGCAAGTGTTCAAGTGTCTGTAAATGAAAACTAGACGAAATGTATTATCATGTTTTGATAAGTGAAACAAGGGATTGTTCTTTTGTGAAGTGCATTTTTCAATGATCTCCTGGTATTCAAGTTGATCTAAGATCTCCCTGACCTGTATTTTTAGCTTCTTGCTTAAATAGGATATTATCTTTGAGCATGTGGTGAAACTATTAACGGGATCAAGTGGTGGGTTGAGGCATCATCCCATCCAGCGTGATTTTTATACAATGCTGGAGCTTGGGCTACTGCCCACTCCCGTGCATATGTATGTTTAAGGTGAACTGGAACATGGTTGGAAAATGCAGGAAAAATATACTTTCTCCCTTTGGGCGCTCCCTGACGAATGCTGGCGGCTAATCTTGTTCTGCTAACAGTATGTCAAAACCAGACAATAGGTTCTTCGCAAAGAGACCTTTTACTTTCCTGTGTTTATCCTCCTCCATGCGTAGTGTTATTTCATATAACTTGTGTGGGACGTTCACCCTTTTGTCTGGTGTCTCCACCGTGATGTAATCATTCAATTTTGCTGTCCAGAAATTCCTTCAGGTTCTGGCGAGCTATTGTTACTTTTGCCGCTCTGTCTAGCATTGTCTGAGCCCATTCCCCGTTCAGAAGTTGAGTTAACTTTGAGACCTGCAACTTTCTTCTTTTTAAATTGAGGTTTGGATTGTGGCTTGTCTTCTGTTTTAGAAGAGTCCTGAGCGTGCTTGTCCCTGGACTGCTTGCGCTCTTCTTTGTGTGCTGACTTTCCTTCTCTCTCTGTGTTGTTTGTCGAGAGGAATGTGTATCAGTATCCTGATACCTGTCAGGTTTCCTAATATTATCCCTATTCCTAAGGTTATACCTCTTTGCAGAGGGCTCCTGTTGAGGAGACCTACCTCAGGACTGAGAATCTTTTCTGAAAACTTTGTTTTTTATTATTATCCCACTTCTTTTTAGAAGAAGTAGGTGTCTGCTTAGAATTGTCCTTCTCAGGACTGCCCATTAGCTGTGGTTTTAAAAGCTTTCCCACCCAAACTGTCCCTTCCCAGTTCTGCATATGCAGTTTCAATTATTTTGGGAAGTTCTTGTGGTTGGTCTATACGACTGACCTCTCTTAGGTGTTGGTGGATCGCCACTGATGCTGCTTCCCCTTTAATGTTAGCTAGTATTATTGTTGATACCTGGTCGTAATTACCTAGGAATTTCTTACCTAAGGTCAGAGCTGGTTCAGCTCCATACTTGTTCTGTGTCTGTCGTAAGACATCTGGAATTACCGCTAAGGAAGGAATACCATGAGTCCTGGTATATATGGCAGCAAAGACTGTACCCCAAGTGGTGCAGTCCTCTAACTGTGGTGTGATCCCCATGGGCAAGCAGAGTGTTAGCATTATATGCTTTCAAATGGTGTGGTATTTGGAAATACTGCTTCTAACTGGATAATTTTCTGAGCTACCCAGAAAGGAATCTGTTCACATTTTGTGGGCAGTTTGCCCATTACTGTGTGTAATGTTTGTGGAGTGATTTTAGCAGCGGTGCTCTGTGTTGGAGCTGTGTTATCTGTAGCTACTGTGGGCTGGACACTAAGTGTCCTCATGACGAGTTGCGTCATGGCTCTGTAAGAGTTTTACCAACTCTTTGTGTTGTAGGAGCAGTGCATCTTGTGGCATTATATCAATGTCAGGATGTGGTGTGTAGCCGGCTAATGTCGGCCATGTATCTCCTGGTCTACCTAGTGGACTGAACCTGGTTTTATTTATTTGTTGTAGGGCGCCATTAAACCAGAAATTGTGGTCCTGGTCAGTGTGCGGAGTCTTAATCTCCTCGAACGGAGTGTAGACCGCTGGGACTTTTTCATGTATGTAAGAATGAAAAGTCTGAGTTGTTGCATTTACTGCTGGGAATGTAACCCAAGAATAGAACACATCTGTTTGATAATCTTCGTGTGCCTCTATTAATATCACTGTACCCTCTCGGTCTGTTAAACCATGTCTGAGGGGTTTTTGTGTGAGTGTATGCCTGATTTTGGGTGCAAAATGTATTGCATTTGCTTCCTCTTCGTCGTTTGAGACCTGTGTCCCAGTGACAGGAGCAGCTGCCTCGACAGACATTGTGTTGTGAAAACAAAATGTCCTAAAGGGTTTTAAGATCAGGTTTTAAAAGGCACAATTGTTCGGGAACTTTTTCCTTAAATCTTGATTAACCAACAGCCAATACATAGGAAGATTGCCTACTCAGCTGTGGCAGAATTTTGTGCCTACCCACTCCAGACGTCTCTGGCGTTTTGTGAGTAGGGGTCTCTGAGAATAAGCATGACTGAACTACTCAGATTCTACTGTTAAATAAGTGCCAAATTCACGTTTGGGCGTCGTGTAGTGTAGTTTCTATTTCCCTAATAGGTTCTGCGCATTGGAATAACATACTCTATAGGCTTGGCATAGGACTGAGGTCGGTAAGCCCCTATCGCGTACATTAAACTTAATTACTGTGTACCAGCTAGCTCAGAGGCCACTAGAAACTTCTTGACAGCAAGAAGGGAATAGCTTCTGGCAACCACATAACATAAAACCCTGATCCCTCAGGATCGTGGAAACAATATACTACTTTTCATTCAATCACTCATCTCAGAGAAGTACATAGAAAAAACAGTCGGGTGTGTTTACAATAAAATGTATTGCACAGTTGTTGTTCTAGTACTGGTTATATGTGCTGCAACAACTGTTGGACAGTAGCTTAGAAATATGGCCAGCAGTGCAGTTAAATAAAAATGCATGGTACAGTTTTACCATTGTGCAATAGTAATGAACACATACATGAAATGCAGAATGCATTAAGATAAAGCCTATACCCCTATGATGCCTAACTAGATGTACCTAAGTGTACCTAGCATGTGTGTAGGTTTTAGAGAGCCAAGAATCCCCTAGCATTTAGTCTAACCCCATTACCTCAGTGGGACTTCATCCTGGTCTCGAGCTGGACACCCCAGGATGGGTGGATGGACCTCTGCCAGCTGGAGCTGTGGCATATTGCAGGTTGCAGCGTCTCAGGTCAGAGCGTCGGCATGGAAAGTCTCGGTCCCCTCTGCCTTGCTTGGGCAAAGGGAGGTATATTTATACCTGATAGGTGCCTTGGAATGTTAGTATTGACGTACAGTCGGTCAGAGGAAGACGTCAGGAATGAACCCTTAGGAAATAGTGGTTCATGCATATTTAATGAGTTCTTGGAGAAATCAATAATCCTGTGCTAGGGAAAATCCCAAGAGCTTAAGGGTCTGTTTCTAAGAACTCGTTGTGACGTAGGTTAGTCACTGTTGGACATGGATATGACGTATTTAGGATGGACCGTCTTCTGCACCCAGAGCACACGTCAGATAAGGGACAGACTCTGTTGCTCGTTATTTGTGAAGGGAGGGCCAATGTAGGTGAAAGGTCCTGCCTGTCTCTGTGGCACGAAGGATTTGTGCCTCTGAAACGGCGCACCTATGCTAAGGTCTCAATCCAGCACATAACAATGGGGGTCCGCCTGACAAAGCCCAGAGGTCTTCTATTTTTATAATAAACTAGTTAATAGCACGGGGAGAGTGGTAAGGCCATTTAGCCCTATATCCACTGTCTTTATAAAATGCTGTCCCCGTTTTTATTCTATGGAATTGTAACCATGCTTATTATTTTATCATTATGCATTATGCTGATAGCACTGGCACGTGTACTTTATCTTAGAGCACGATAGTTGAAATAAACATTTTAAACTATACTGTGTCTCTTATTACGCACGTTGTGGACAAGTATGAGTGAGTAATGAAAGAGTGTTCTTGCTCCCGCGAGTCCTGAGAGATACCGTGTTCTGGGTTGTCTAATCATTGGTAGCTTCGCCGTAGTACGGAGAACGAATGAGGCAGCTAAAGCTAGTCGGATTGGGATTGTGGGTACTAAGGTGCATGGTTGGTTCACCACTATACACTGAGGTCCTATTATCCTGTGCATAGCTCTGTATATGTGCAGAATCCCCGCAACACAAGTAGAGATATACCTTAGTTATTGCACCATGGAGACCGTAAAACGTGACAGATTGCTGTTCAAATTTGTAGCAGATAATGAAAATTATGTGGTATACTTGAAGTGTAGCTTTCCACAGACTCATAAAAAGTAGCATTATAACTGATTCTTCTCTTAATATGCGTTAAACCTCACTTTTGTGCTGCTGCTTCATTGTTCTATGACTACATAGGGTGTTGGGTCTAGTGAAAGATATAGCAGCAATCTTTCATATGTTTCTGGTTTAAGTCTCACCATCTTCTTAAAAACATGCATGCACATGTCTGTACCTTTTGTTAGTAGTATCATATATCAAAGAAACATACAAAAAGATGTCTACCTGTATTTTATATGTGTAGTATGTTCAGATGTATAAGACATATCACAATACAAGTGCAAGTTCATACATATCTTAAACAGAAGACCATGAAGACGTTAAACGTTAAGGGAGTGCACTTCATATTTCAAAGAGACACTTAGATTTATTTAGTGCACTTCAAGTGAACTGTTCCAAAGAGTCTTACAAACTATCATAATCACAAATTTGTCACTCAACATATGTTAAACATTGCTTTTCTGGTGTTGCTGCTTTACCATTTTACTAGTAGTTAGGTATTGAACATAGTCAAAATAAGTGACTAAGAAGCAAGAGAAGTGCAGACGGAAGCAACAGAGGTGCAGAAGGAGACAAGAGAAGTGCACAAACAGGCAAAAGAAGTGCAGAAAGATCCAGGAGCAGTGCAGAAAGAACCAAAAGAGGTTCAGAAGGAGGCACGAGGGGTGCAGAAGGAGCCAAGAGAGGTATAGAAATTTGCAAGAGAGGTTTATAAAGAAGCAACAGAGGTGCACAAGGAGACAAGATAACTGCAGAAAGAGGCAAGACAGTTTCTGAAATAGGCAAGAGAGGTGCAGGAAAAGGGAAAAGGGGTGCAGAAAATTCAAGAGAAGTGCAGAAAGAGGGAAGATGGATGTAGAAAGAGGAAAGAGGGGTGCAGAAGGATTAACAGAAGTGCAGAAAGAAGCAAGAGTAGTGGAGAAAGAAGTAAGAGAGGTACAGAAATAGGCAAAAGAGGTGCGTAAAGAAGGACAGGCAGTACAGAAAGAACCAACAGAGGTGTAGTAGTAGGCAAGAGGGGTGCAGAAATTTACACGAGAAGTGCATAAAGAAGCAAGAGCATTGCAGAAAGAAACAACAGAAATGCAGAAAGAGGCAAGAAGGCTGTAGAAGGAGGCAATATTAGTGCAGAAAGAAGCAAAAGAAGTGCAGAAAGAGGCAAGAGGGATGCAGAATGAGGCAACAGAGGTGCACAAAGAGGGCAGAAGGGTGTAGAAAGAGGCAACAGTGGTACAGAAAGAAGCAAGAAAGGTACAGAAAGAAGCAAGAGAAGTACACAAACAAGCAACAGAGGTGCAGAAAGAGTCAAGAGGGTTGCAGAAAGAGGCAAGAGAGGTTCAGAAAGAGGGAAGAAGGATGAAAAAGAGGCAAGAGGAATGCAGAAGGAGTATCAGAAGTGTAGAAAGAAGCAAGAGAAGTGCAGAAAGAAGAAATAGAGGTGCAGAAAGAGGAAAGTGGGGTACAGAAAAAGGCAAGAGAAGTACAGAAAGAAGAAAGAGAGGTGCAGAAAGAGACAAGAGAGGTACAGAAAAAGGGAAGAGGGGTGCAGAAAGAAGCAATATGGGTGTATGAAGAAGCAAGAGTAGTATAGAAAGAACCAACAGAGGTGCAGACAGAGAAACAGGTAAGCTGAAAGAAGCAAGAGGAGTGTCAAAATTAGTAAGAAAGGTGCAAAAAGAAGTAAGACTAGTGCAGAAAGAATCAACAGAGGTGCACAAACAGACAGGAGGGGTGCAGAAAAAGGGAACAGGGGTACAGAAAGAGACAAGAGAGGTGGAGAAACAGGCAAGAGAAGTGCAGAAAGAAGCGACAGAGGTGCAGAAAGAGGCAAGAGTGGTGCAGAAAGAGGGAACAGAGGTGCAGAAAGAGGCAAGAGGGGTGTACAAAGAAGCAAGGGCAAGAGTACTGCAGAAGGAACCAACAGAGGTGCAGAAGGGAGAAAGAGGTATGCTGAAAGAGGGAAGAGCAGTGCCAAAATTTGTCAGAGAGGTGCAAAAAGAAGCAAGACTAGTGCAGAAAGAGTCAACAGAGTTGTAGAAACAGACAAGAGGAGTGCACAAAGAGGCAAGAGAAGTGTAAAAAGAAGCAACAGAGGTGCAAAAAGATGCAAGAGGGGTGAAGAAATGTGCAAGAGATGTGCAGAATGAAGCAACAGAGGTGCAAAAGGAGGGAAGAGAACTATAGAAAGAGGCAAGAGAGTTACAGAAACAGGTAAGAGAGGTGCAGAAAAAGGGAACAGGGGTGCATAATGAGGCAAGAGAGGTGGAGAAAGAGAAGAAGGGTGCAGAAAGAGGTAATATGGGTGCAAAAAGAAGCGAGAGGTGCAGAAAGTAGTAAGAGAAGCACAAAAAGAAGCAATAGAGGTGCAGAAAGAGGAAAGAGGGATGCAGAAACAGGCATGAGAGTTGCAGAAATAGGCAAAAGAGGTGCATAAAGAAGGAAGAGCAGTATAGAAAGAACCAACAGAGGTGTAAAAGTAGGGAAGAGGGGTGCAGAAATTTACACGAGATGTGCAGAAAGAAGCAAGAATATTGTAGAAAGAAAGAACAGAAATGCAGAAAAGGGCAAGAAGGCTGTAGTAGGAGGCAAGAGTAGTGCAGAAAGAAGCAAAAGAAGTGTAGAAAGAAGCAAGAGGGGTGCAGAAAGAGGCAACAGGGGTTCACAAAGAGGGAATAAGGGTGCAGAAAGAGGCAACAGGGATACAGAAAGAAGCAAGAGAGGTGCAGAAAGAAGCAAGAGAAGTGCAAAAGGAAGCATCAGAGGTGCAGATAGAGGTAAGAGGGGTGCTGAAGGAGGCAACAGAGATGTACAAAGATGGATGAAGGGTGCAGAAAGAGGCAACAGGGGTACAGAAAGAAGCAAGAGAGGTGCAGAAAGAAGCAAGAGAAGTGCAGAAAAAAGCAACAGAGGTGCAGAAAGAGGCAAGAGGGGTGCGGAAAGAGGCAAGAGAGGTTCAGAAATAAGCAACAGATCTGCAGAAATAGACAAGAGAAGTACAGAAAGAGGGAAGAGAGCTGCAGAAACAGACAAAAGAAGTGCAGAAATATTCAAGAGGGGTGCAGAAAGAGTGAAGAAAAGTGCAGAAAGAGGGAAGATAGGTATAGAAAGAGGGAAGAAGGATATATAAATGGGCAATAGTTAGGTATTGAGTATAGGCAAAAGCAAAGCAGCAACCCTTCACATGTTTCTCCTGTAAGTTTCACCATCTTTTTGAAACCATGCATGCATGAGTCTGAACTTTTTGCAAGTGTACTATATATAAAAGATGCATACAAATATATGTATACTTCTGTTTTATATGTAAAGCATCTTCAAATGTATGACACATATGAGAATACATGTGCAAGTAGAGACATATCTCAATCACAACACCTTGCAGGCCTTAAAACTTGACAGAGTGCACTTTACATTTGATTTGGGTAGCAGTAGAGAAATCCTTTAGTTGTGCTGTGTGATTCTGTTGTAGAGGTTGTGATGTCTTCTAATTGTAGGAATTGTGCAGTGTCTGACATAGGTTTGTAATGCAATTACAAATATTTCTTTATTTATAGATGAGAATATTTGTATATAATTATTTTAATAATATAAAATTATTTTACGAAACTGTTTAAACTGTTCTTTGTTTTCAGATATTCATCATTATTAGTAATAAAGATTGAGTATGGCAAGAAAAGATCAATAGAAAAGAAAAGAAAAAAATTATTACTATTTAAAGGTAAGAGAAAAGTAGAAATTAGATGAAGTACAACATGTGACATTGAAGAAAAAGACTTCTGGTAAGAGAACTATAGAATTTGTTAAAAGAGTTTTAAAAAACGTAATTAATTTTCAAAATGGGGAAAAGAGAAAGAAAAGTACTACAACCAATCAGAAGGAAACGAAAAAAGGACAAATTAATGGAAAAACAGGTTATGGGAAAACAGTCTACGTTGAAAGAAGGATGAAAGAATATAAAGACATTAGGAAGAGAATGTATAAAAGTAGAGTACTACAAATTTATTGAAAGATTGTAAAACATATAAAAGAAGATCAGCATTTTACAAGAAAAAACAACAGATTGAAAGTGTAGTCAAAAAGGCTTTTGAATTGAAAAGAAGATTGTTTATATTAGTATTGAAGAGAATGAGAATATTGAATAAAACAATGCACTTTATGAAGGAGAAAAGTAAAAGAAAAAGACTGGTTAATAGAACTAACTTTTGCGAAACAAATTCGGGAGAATGGAAGCACACTTCTAGTACTGAACCTTTTTTTAATGAAGAAAGCTATTTTTAACAAAATACATTAGTTCATGCAGTTGATAACAGTGGTCGTTGTTATGAGGTTGAAAATGGTTGTCCAATTGAAAACGAAAAGATGGTTCCTAGAAATGTGGAGGAAGTAATAGCTGAAGAAGTTCAAGTGAGACGTACACAAGCTCCAGTGTATAAGTGAGATTGTAGTAGTATTTGTAGTATACAACAGAAATCTATTGATATATTACAACATTTCTTATGAGAGTATGGTAAAAAAGTGTTAAACAGAAGATTAAGATGTTGCAAGGACTAGATCCTTGTAAAGTGAGAAAATATAGTAACATGCTGGGTCATTCTCTGGCTTGTCTTGCAAGAAAAGTGTGTCAAAGTACTTTTCATCATTTAAGAATGTAAGCAGTACATCACTCAGAAATGCGGAAGTTAGTAAGAAGATTGTACTATGTGGAAAGTCCTGCATTATTTTTAAGTGAAATAAACACAGCTCTTTTGCATGGTTCAGTATTGGATGTAAAAATAGTTTCTGATGATATACAATTCCGTTTCTTTGGTCCTCAAGAGGAGTGTACAGAAAGTGAGAGTTTGATAAGTGTAGGTGTTGAAGAAGAGGTAGAAGATAGTACTACTGATGTGTATTTAAAAAGTGAAAAGGAAAACAATGATAAGTGTGAGCAATTTGGTGCTTATTTGTGGGTGGAAGGTTGTTTTGAGTTGGGTAGTGATTAACGTATTTGTAAATATTGTTCCAACAAATTAGAAGAGAACAAAATGCCACCTAGAGCTGAACATAACAACCTAGAGTTGGTAGCTATTCCTCCAGAACTGGTAGATTTAAATACGTATGAGTCCATTCTTATTCAATCTGTGCATCCGTTAAAGGCTATAGTTCGTATGGAGCCTAAAACAGGTAAGCTGCCTCCAACAGATTTACAAAGAGGTTTAAAAGGGAGAGTTGTGTATTTACCTTTAGATTTTAAGAAAAATATTGAAACTGTTGGTATAGAGAGAGAGGAAACTGAACCTGTAGTTATTCTAGTTAATGGTGTACCAACAAAGAGTCGGAAAATATGGCAAGAGTTAGTAGATGTCACCAAACTTCAAAAGGCTACATTATATCTTGTACAAAACAATATTTATTATAAAAATGTATATGTGGAAGAACAAGAAATATCTTTAGAAGATGATAGAGAAATTTCAACTGGCCAAATAGAAAAAGTGGAAAACTCCAGGAGTGAAGAAATTTATGAACATTACAGTATACATCCTAAACATTCAAAAGAAGTTATAGGAAACACTATTGAATTATTCCAAATGAAGAAAGCAAAGGAAAGTCCCATGAGTGTATGGGAAAAAAGTTTAGAACCTTGTAGTTTTCCACAGCTCTTCCCTACTGGAAAAGGTGGACGATATGATGAACGACCAGTACAGATTCCAACTTCAGAATATCGTACAAGATTGTACTCAGAAGATCCAAGATTTCGACAGTGTATTCCATATTTATTTCATCTTCTGTTTGAAAGTGACTTGTCTGGACTTTCATATGCAGTGAACCACATATTAAAAACAGGAGTTCATCTTTCACATGTTTCTGCAAAGGAATTTTTGGACAAAGTTCAACAAAGAGACGATCATTTAGAATCTCAATTAATGAATTTGATGGTGTGTCAACGTGGTACTAATGAGTATTGGTATTGTCGTCACAGAGAACTTAAATGTATGTTAAGAAACTTAGGAACCCCTACATGTTTTGTTACGCTTAGCTGTGCTGAATACGCATGGGACGATTTACTTGAATTTCAACGACATGCAAATTCAAATGTAAAAAACATTGAATTGAAGACAGCTGGAGAACTGTGTTCCTTGGATCCTGTAAATGTGTGCAGATATTTTAATCATAGGTTTCAAGCTATGATGGGGCATATTCTCAAGAAACTACCGCCGAGTTAGCGGCACTTTATCGCAGCCAAAGTGGCGATAGATTTATCGCACCATTCACAAGCTGGTGCTAACAGCCGATATCGCCAGTTTTCCTGCGATAGCAGCCGCAAAAAACATCGCCACGGATGACACCGGCAACTAACGCTAATGAGATGGAGAGTAGGTGTTCCTGTGCAAAAAGCCGCGACAACACCACTTCGCAATATTCTCTACGAACAGCCAGATCAGCGATAAGATCCCAAAACAGGCGATAAGGCACGTTAGCAGCAGTGATTTAACACCTGCTCTTACCTGGTGTTAAGTCGGACAACAACCTGCACCACAAAAGGGAGCCCAGACCAGACCCACACCTGAAGAACAACAGATGCCATGGAGCTACTGATCATGCAGCTCGGAGCCCCAAGAGGGCCACAACACCCACCGCCACGCCCCCCAGAACCCCCCCACCGGGCCCTACCATGGACAAAGATATTTAACATCAACTCTACGAAATCATGAACAAAACAATTCGCCTGATGTCGCACAAGTACAACAATTAACATTCATGTGTGGTCAGAAAAAGGAGAATCATCCATTCATCTTTGAATTTCCAAACAAATGATTTTATTCAAATTCAACACAAAACAACTATTCGTAAGAGCCATGGCGGGTCTTCTCTGGACAATCTGTAAGAAACAGCCTGCAAGACAAAATTCAAGATAAGAAGGTGTGTCATGCACTCATCAAAGGACAGAGAGAGAGAGAAAGAGAGAGAGAAAGAAAGGGTGAGAGAGAGAGAGTGAAAGAGAGGGAGAGAGAGAGAGAGAGAAACAGAGGAAGAGAGAGAGAGACAGTGAAAGGAAGAGAGGTAGAAGGAGAGAGAGAGAAACAGAGGAAGAGAGAGAGAGACAGTAAAAGGAAGAGAGGGAGAAGGAGAGAGAGTGCCGACACTGCGGACCCAGGCCTCACTGCTCACCTGCAGCCACCATTGTGTCTCCAACCACGTGCCGGTATACACTGCAGTCCACCAGGTCCCCTATCTGAAACAGAGTCCAGATTTATGAATGGCAGAGTTCATATCAGTGCACAAACCATCATCGCTTGGCCGCCCCTGCGCACACAGGCTGCTACACCCCAGCCCCTCCCGCCGCCCAGCGGTGTTTGCCCGCCCCTGTGCACCCAGGCCTCACTGCTCACCTTCCACCACCAGCGTGTCTCCAAGAGGGCCCACCACCTGCCGGTGCAAGCTCCAAGCCCGGGGCCCATGACCTTGGCAGCCTCCACATCATGCAGCCGCGCCCCGCGGGCCACCACTTCACACACGTGATTCTGGGTCTTGATTTTGAAATGGCAGAGATCATATCAGTGCACACGGCATCATCGCAGGCTGCACACCTGCTCAGCTCTATAGGTGCCACTAACTCTGTGAACCGCGAGGCAACGCCACTTGGCGGTAGGCCCGCACTGCCCACTAGCTCAGGCCTACACTGCGGTCCAGCAGGGCTCACACAAACCATTACCAGTCCGGACTGCCAGGACGGCGCATCATCGCAGGCTGCACACTCGCTCAGCACCTAAGGTGCCCCTACCTTAGTGCACCGAAAGTCACCGTCCCATGGCGGTAAGCTTGTGCTGGCTGCAGTGTTTCCGGTGCCACCAACTCTGTGCAACGCAAGTCATGGACCCTTTCTGATTGAGTCCCGTGATATGCCAGGCGGACGCAGCCATGTCACCTCCAGCAGTGGGGAAGAACTGGGACACGTAGCGTCGTCGTCACCCCCTTTATACGTACGCCGAGTGGGCTGGGTCAGCATATGCCAGGCCAGCGTAGGGGTGTGAATAATTATCCCTGGGCTCAGGGCGTGGTTCATTTCTGTGCTGGACAGGAAACCAACTGATGCATGTGTCTCTGTTGCAGTGCACACGGCCCGCAATCGACAATGTTGCAATGTTGCATGCACCCGGAGCGTGGCCGCGCACGAAGGGATTGTACAAGGAGCGCAAGGCCACTTGGGCTCTTGGCTCATGCATGCCAACTGTTGTGTGTGTATCGCTATTGGTGCACCATAAGCCTAAGGCCTAGCCTCAATTGCAGCGCGAAAGCCACATCACATTTCCAGAATGCAAGCAGTAGTCAGACTAACATTAGGGATGAAAGCTCCTTTGTCTCAATACATAAGGCGGTAGGACATCTGCACCTCCGACCTTGGTCTTGCATGCGGCAGGCAACCCCTGAGTGAGATACCATAGCAGATGATGACAAATCCCACACTATACACAGCTCTAATGATAGACCAACGTATCCACACCCCACACACAGAAAGAAGTCCTTGCTCGAGGTACTCTTGCATGGAATGCCCTTGACACTTTCGTACACAACAACCCATATGTCCAAACGTTGCACACACATACGACTCATTGCTCTGAGCTGTGGCATATCATCCACATAACTGCCACAGGTCAGAAGAGTGCCAGTTCTACGAGAGCCACCAACGCAATGGCAGAACATCCCGGGCGCATGTACAACGCCTGTCACGTGGAACTGTACCGTGACCGAATGCTGCCTGTTAGTGTCTGATGCATTGGTCTGCATGTTGTGGCCCTTGTCTTGCCCGTACTGACACGCACATGGCAATAAAGTCTACGCAACTTCACTAGTGTTCAACTGTGATGAGTGTTGATTAGAATGACAAATCGTGTGCCTCAATGAGCATTGTCCGTACACAGGGAGGGACTGACTGACGCATTTCACTTAGGGGTGAGTCCCTATTGCCAACTCCACCTCTGTGAGCCAGACATAGTGGTTGGGATAGTTACTGATAGACCTGTGCTCTTACGTGTCTTCAGCAATGTGAGTATGGTGTCCATATTCTTGACATGTGGATCAATGTGATCCATCACTACAGGCTGTGTCCACCCAGTTGAGTGTGAGTAGGTATGCGAAGAGATGTTCTGTTGTCACATGTGATTGGGGACACTACTTTAGGCCTGCCAACGACTTTGACAATTCATACCCAGCCCTATTTCTAACATTGCGTGGGGCAAAGTTGAGGAATTGCACGATTGTTGTTTCAGAGCAATGAGGCCACAGCTAGTGCACACATTCCCAGTCATCTCACTTCCTATGTGTGTCATGATCAAACATGCACATTGCTTTCATTTCCCAGGGTGTACCTATTTGGGCAATCAATGTCCTTACATTCATCCATACTTTCATACTTGATCAATTATGGTCATGACACATCTGTGTGAATTTGAATGATTTATTCACATTCGGTGGAGTGTCGGAGCTGGAGCAGTACATGGCCATGCAAAACCCACATTACATTGTAGACCAGTGGAGGGCCAGCCAGAATCATTTAGGGATTGACAAGTGCATTGGAAGAGGAAGAGTACAGTCCGCAGTCTGATTGCTGTGTCATTGGTAAGCAAACAAAATATGGCAGTCCATGTCGAGGTCCAAGGTGAGTGTCGCAGAGTGTTTCGGGGGACAGTGGGAGGTGTTGTTACAGGGCATGATGCAGAGGGCAGAACCAAGCTGAAACAGGGCATATGGCGGAGAAGAATGCTACTGGCTCCTTCTTACTACAAAGGTGGAATCACCCGCATCTTCGTCCTCTATGTCATCTGTCTGACATGTGGGTGCTGATGTTTGGTCTGCAGCACTGTGTGCCACTGACACATCAGGGGCCGGAGATGTGTGTGTAGAAGTACCAGCAGCATTCATCAGCAACTGCCTCAGTGGCAGCAATGCGATGATGAGGATCTGCAGGGCATGGAAGATCCCAACAACTTTTCGCTGGTGTGCATCAGTGGCAGCCATTCTTTCCGCATGCATCCGCTCCATGTTCTCCATTATCCTCAGCATCTGTGCCAACTCTCGCCTGACATCGCTGAGGCCACTCTGACTAGACAGTTGTTCTCCTCTCAGAGTCATGACTCCAGCGATGTCGGGCATGGATTGTTGGACATCATGGAGCGAACTGTGGGTGGCCGTTAGGGAGTGTAAGTGGTCCCTGATGGGACTTAGACACCCACGTATGTCATCTAGTTTGGCTGCCATGAGGTCGAACCCCAACTGCACCTGTTCAGCCACCTCCTTCTGGCAGTCTAACACATGGCCTTGGAATGCGATGTGTTCTTCGGTGAGGTGCTGGGAGGCAGACGTGGTGGTGGGTGCTTCCTGCTGCGTGGTCTGTGCAGGGGGTGGGGTCTCCTCGATGCAGCTGGGCTGCCCTGCTCCTGGAGGGGAGTTGCCGTAGCTGTCCATGAGCTGTGGCAGGGCATCGGTGTCGAAGGTGTGGAAGTCCTCTTCATCATCACTGATGAGTTGTCTGGTCTGCTCTGCAGGAGGTGTTCATTGTCCCTCTGCAATGTGAAGGGAAGATGCATTTTGACATTGTGTTGACATGTATGTTTACGCATTGTTCAAGTTTACATACAGACTGCATGGCAATGTACATTGTGACTGTTTGGGAGGACCTGGCTATTTGATGCGGGACAGTGGACATTTGAACTACATCACGGATGTGAGGTTGTACACGTACATCATCATCTCACAGTTTCCTGCTATGCCAGATGTGATTGTCCAGTTTCTACGCACAAGCGGAACCAGTTGTGTCCTCTGTTCTGTAGTGAGAGTGTTGCACTTTGTTCCACATTGTCGTCAATGATGATGTGCTGTTATTGCTATGTGTGTGTGCTGCATTGTGGGAGAGTCGCCCCTGCAGCTGTGATTTTGCTGCCCCTTATCCCTTTGAGGCGATGTGCCTTTGACTTCTGTGCTTCTACAGTGCTGGGATGTTGCAGACTTGTCTAATTTTGGCTCTAGTTCGGATTTTGGACTCTTGGGCATGGTTTATCCGCAGATGTGCTGTTGGCGTCAGGGGTTGTTTGTGCACGTGGATGTGTCAGAGTGTGACCTGCTCCTTTTACGGATGTGTTCCACACTCAGTGTCATGGCGTGCACCATGTCATGATAATTGCACTGCAGCCATGCTGTTCGTCATGCAGTGTCACTTGCATTGTCAGTGTGGCTCACAGACATGCAGCTTTGCTGGCTTTGACACGTGTGCATGGGTTGGTTGTGAGATTGGTGCTCTGTGGGGAGTGACCCCTTTGTGCCCATAGTGGACGGGGGCCTACTTGCAGTTTGTATGTGTGCTACAGTGTGCCAAGGGGATCAGGGGCATGATCCAGAGTCATTGTGGGTGTGCAGTGTGCTCTACTTAATTGTGAATGTGTGCCATTGTGCCCATCTCCCCCCGTCCCCCCAGTCCCTGTTCGGTACTCACCCTGGTGCTGTTGTGTCAGCTCATGTCGAGCAGTGTCCGGACCCCCAACTCCTGCCACCGTCTCCCCACTGATGACTGTGGCCACCATTTCCTCCATCTTGTCCAGCTCCTGGTGTTCCGCTGGACT
Organism: Calotriton arnoldi; assembly: GCA_963921515.1. Taxonomy (NCBI): domain Eukaryota; kingdom Metazoa; phylum Chordata; class Amphibia; order Caudata; family Salamandridae; genus Calotriton; species Calotriton arnoldi. Next base: position 78,178 of record CAWUFW010018096.1, read on the forward strand.
GCCAGCTCCAGTCTGCATTGCTGCCTGATGGTTGTCATCGAGTTTCTTCTTGGTTTTGCGCTTCGCATCATTCCAGCGCCTCTTGACCTCTCCAATTGTCCTCCTCCTCACTCCGACTGCATTCACCTTGTCCAGGATGGACTGCCATATTGCATTTTTGTTTGCCAATGACACGTTGGAGGTGATGAACAGTTGTTGGTGGTGTTCTATCACCTCCGTGATGATGATCCTGTTTTCCTGCGGACTGAACCTCATCTTCCTCGTCTTCTTCTCCTTGCCCTTCCGTGACCCCAAGGTCCCAGGCTGGTCCTCCTGGGGGCTTGTGGGGTTCTGGTCGTCCTCTGTACTTGCTCCGGCTTCCTCCATTGTGCTACGCAGTTTTAATTATTTTGTTTGTGTTTTTCGGTGCTTTTATAGTGCATTTTCCCGCATGACGCGTGGGAATTGCAGGCAAGTCGCTGGTTATCGCTGATTTTTTTTATCGCGGTTGGCCACATCGCAACTTTTTTCGCGTTCGTGTTTTGCTTTTTTTGAGCATCGCGTTAATTTTAACGCGGTCATTTGGCACGTTATCGTGAGACTATCGCATGGTGCTGCCGGGTTGAGAATACAACGTTAACACGGTGTTATTTTCCCGTGATGGACTGCGATGTGCAAAGTTGCGTTAAGCTAGTTTTGCGATAATTATCACACGTTCTTGAGAATATCCCCTGATGTCTTTTATCTGCAATAAAAATAATCCACCTCTTGGAGAAGTTATTGATTTCTTTTGGAGAAAGGAGTGCCAAGCCAGAGGTGCTCCTCTTATACACATGCTATTATGGATTAAGAATGCACCTAAATTTGGAACCGATTCTGATGAAACTGTTTTGTCTCTTATTGAAGACTATGTTACCTGTGCAATTCCAAAAAAAGGGGGTGAACACAGCTTAAGACAACAAGTTATACGGTTTCAAACTCATCGATGTGGAAAATATTGTCGACGAAAATACACGTCAAAGGGAAAAATTTATACAAAATGTTGTCAATAGTTTCATGTCAGCAGTAAGGCATACTATAACTCGAAAATCTCTGAAGAATACTTACAACATAAAAAGAACTGAAGAATCAAAGTATTTTATGACTACAATCCAGTGATTTTGACAATGTGGAATGCAAACATGGATATCCAGTATGTTGCAGATAATTCGATTGCTGTTGCTCGCTACATTACGTCATGTATAATGAAATCTGAAAAGACGGAGTTGAAAGAAATGTGGGAAGAAATTTCACAAGAGAAGACTCTTAGTAACACATTTTACAGCTTTAGTTTGAAGATGCTTTCCCATCGAGAGATTGGATCCTAAGAATGGTCGGATCGGTTGACCTCTGCAAGTTTATATTCAAGGTAAAGAGGAATCATTTGGGTAAGTCTAGGTCTTGCTGCAACACGAAATCGAGTATTGAAATCTCTACAAGAAAAAAACGGAAAGTACAGATATTGTTAAAACTAATATGTTGGATACGTACTATCCCAAAAGGAGTCCACATCTGGAAAACATATGTCTCTATGAAGTACTGCAACATTACAGTTTTAAGAGAAATGTTACAGAAAATATAAATGAAGAATAATATGCAGTAATTGGATGTAATGGATGTTTGGTAAAACATACCAAAGGAAATTTTATTAACCACAGGAAACTCAGTTGTGAAACTCCAGATAAAAGGAAATGTTTATATTTAGCACTTCTGCAACTCTTCAAGCCTTGGCGTAGTGAAATGGAATTACTTGGAGATTTTGAGTGCTCTGAAGATTCTTTTAATGCATGTAAGGATAGCATTCAATGCACAATTTTTCCAACTTATCTACAAATGTTAAATTAAGAGATTGAACAAGAAACTAATATTGCAGAGGAAATAGCTAGAGACAGATCTCAAGATAGTCAAAGTTCTGCTCCACTAAGTCAAGATCCACTAGGAAAACCAATTGTTGAAAATGAAGCAGCAGTAGCCATGAATGAAGTATAAACGGCAATGCAACAAGCACAACAGGATATTATTGAGTTGGGAAACTTAGAAGAAAAACTAAATATTGAACAAAAAGAAATATATCAGCAAGTGACACAACAGATACATCATGGCTTAATACATGAAAAAAAGAATGCCAATGCACATCATTTAAACCTATTCGAATGTACATCAGTGGGCAAGCTGGAACAGGAAAAAGTTTCTTAATTAAAGTTTTGACCATTTATATACACAAAACCCCTGAATCACATTTATCTTGTGTTGTAACAGCTCAACATTAAAGGGTTTACATTAGGCCTGGGCGGTAAATTCCGTTCCACTCGCGGAATTTGCGGAATTTGGGTAATTTTGCGTTCCGCGGAGAACGCGGAATTACCAAAAATTCCGCGATCCGCGGCTTCGCGGAATTTTTTGCTTGTTCGCGCTTTCAAAATGCGTGTTCGCAAGATATTTCTCCCTGAACACGCAAACAGCGTTCGCGAACAGGAAAAAAGCATCGCGAACGGGCAGAACAAGTTTTGCGTGCTCGCAGAGATTTTTTACCATTTCGCGGAGCTTTGCGTAGGGCGACTACGCAAATTCCGCCCACCCCTAGTTTACATTACATTACATCGATTACTCATGCTACCAGTTGAACATGAGAATAAGTTGGAATATCACAAGCTATCTGGAGAAGCTTGTTATGAAGTTTCAAGAGTACTCAAGAAAATGAGGGGCATATTAGCAAGACTGGCGATAAAATTATCGCCGTTTTAGCGGCAGGAAACTGCCGCTAAAACGGCGATAATTGGCTTGCTAATAAGCGTTATAGAATTCCAATAGAAGCCCAGGTTAGATGTGCAGGACATCTAACCTGGGCTTCTATTGGAATTCTATAACGCTTATTAGCAAGCCCATTATCGCCGTTTTAGCGGCAGTTTCCTGCCGCTAAAACGGCGATAATTTTATCGCCAGTCTTGCTAATATGCCCTGAATCTTTAATCATTGATGAGGTGAGCATGGTCTCAAACTTAATGCTTGCCTTTGTACATTTAAGAATGCAACAGATTTGAAAAACAGATTATGATGTTCTATTTGGAGGACAACATGTAATTCTATTCGGCGACCTACTACAACTTACTCCTGGAAAAGGACAACCTGTTTTTAAAACACTTCTCCATGAAGACACTAAGAAATGTTTGGGAAGCATTGGAAATGTCAACTTTTGGTCTTATTTTGAATATAAAGAACTTATTAAGAATGTGAGACAAGCAAGTGATGAACATTATGGAAACATTCTTCAACAGATAAGAGTTGGTGTTTTAACAAAACATGGAAAAGAAGCTTTACAAAGTCGGCTTTTAATGAACTTGTTTCCAAATAAAAACATAGCACCTGAAATAATATACAAAAAAATTGGGGAAAAGAAGTCTATAGTTTGCCTAATGCCTACACTGCAAGAGTGCTCTACATTCAATCAAGATCTTTTGAAATTGGAAAAACAACCAATACTGAAAATGGAAGCTATCGATAAAATGGAACAGGAAGGAGTTACTATTCTTCTCTCAGAGAAATTACAGTAAAAATTGGATTCTTTGGAAAAGTCGGTGTCTAAGACTGCAGGTTTATAAAAGACTTTCTCTGTATGTGTGAACTGTCGGGTAATTTTACGGCGTAATTTGAATGTAGAAGAAGGTTTAGTAAATGGAGCAATGGGAAAAGTTGTTGATTTTGTAAATTTTCAGAACAGAGATGGGATTGAATTTTTTAAGATTAAATTTTATCAGATTGAAGAGGTAAAACAGATTGGACATTGTAATCTTCATTTTCTGCTTGTAAAAGACTTGTATGTTCGTAGAAAACAGTTTCCTCTTTGTTTAGCATATGCTGTAACCATTCATACATCTCAAGATTTAAGTGTAGACAGTGCTTTGGTAAATATTGGAAGTACAGTGTTTAAAGAAGGCATGGCATATTTTGCATTGTCTCGAGTAAGGACATTATATGGTTTGTATTTGATTGTTTTTGATGAGAAAAAGATTAGTGCTGATGTAAATTGTGTAAGAACGTACAATCAGTTAAGAAGACTTTATGCTCCTAACTTAGATGAACATCCCGTATATGAGAAACATATAGTGTGTCCAAAACAGAAATATGACAAATATTTCACAGAGATTCAAAAAAAGAAAACAATTCAAGAGAATGATGAAACTGCAAAGAAAATGAAAATGGACACTGTTGATGATATTGTAGGATACCAGTTAGAAAATAGTTCAGGTATCAACTGCTATGCTAATGTATTGTGAATGTTGTCTTTTATCTAGAAGATCTTCTTCATGAAATTATGGAAAAGCGAGAAAAATATTCTGTTCTTTACTACATTATATTTTTCAAAAGTTGTTAATTGATAGAATTAAAATCCATACTGTTTCTGGTATTCGGCATCTTTTGGATATATGTACTGGTTTATTGAAATTTATATTGAATATACAACAAGATGCACAAAAAATTCTTATGTTTATGCTTGGAGTGTTGGAAGAAGAAGGAATAGAAATTGAAAAAATGTTTGGACTAAGTCACAGATCGGATCATAAATGTGAAGTGTTCATTTTCTTCTACCACTGAAATAGACACTGAACGATTCATATACTTGCCGATACCAGATTGCAAATCAGTGTCTTTTAACAAATTAGTAAAAACAGCTAATCAAGATATGAAATGTTCTCATTGTATTACATTGAGCGCGCTGCAACGCCAAATCGGCGATGCAGCGCGCAATGTAATTCGTTTTATTTATTTATTTAGTTTCTCAACTCCGTTCGGCCGTATTCGGGAGTTTACTACCCCCCAACCTGCCCCTCCCCCGCCCCGCAGCACTCCCTCGAGGAGCCTCTACTGACTACATCATCTGGACACTACACCGTGTATTTAAAGAGCAATAAAGGATGGACACATTGTAATGATTCCCATTTGGAATTCAAATGTCTGTTGCGTTACGAATTACCAAATTCATATCTGAGATGTTTGATGCCAAAGGTTTGAAAACATCATTCGGCCTATTGGGAAGATGTGAACACGAATTAACAAGTTTATTTTTGATATTTTCAATGCAAATGGTTTTGGAAACATTATTCGGCTATTTGGAAGATGTGAACAACTACTGTTTGGATTATTATTTGTGCTAATTCTTATTGCATTTGCAAAATTGTGTTTGAAAGAAGTAGTTTATATATTTAATCTTGATATTATACATGATGTAAATGAGAGTGTATATTTTACAAAATGTACTTCAGACAAATAAATGATTTAATGTAGTTGAAGAATGTAATTTAGAAACTGTAGATAGGTAAACAGATAGTTGGACTTGTTGTAAATATTTTCAACGCAGATTTGTTTTTTTTACAATCTCATTGATTGTAATTCTTTTCCCGCTATTACATGATGATCTACATTGAAATCACTGTGTATGGTGAAATTCAGTAGAATCTGAGAACAGCAAAAAAGAGAAACTGAATATGTTATGTAATTCTAAAATTATGTTGCATTCTTAAAACTATAATATTATATGCAATAACAATTTTTCTTCTTTTTTTACAGAAAGTAATACTAAAGTTTGAAAAGATTTTAAATTCAGTTTACAACAAAACTACAGTAAAATAGTTTCACTGAGTTTTGTATCTTCTTTAATAAAAAAGGTAAGATGAAATAATGTAATAAGCATGATAATATGAACTAATGTTTACAGTCGCTTTTACTGCACTCTTCCATTTTTTCAAACACTACATATGCACTGATCTATACAGTTAGGCACTATTACCGCACTGTCCATGCACTTCTCCAATCACCTATCCTGTACCCATATAGTTATAATATCACCCAGACACTACCTATGTACTCCTCTAATCACCCAGGCACTATCTGTACACTCATGCAATCAGCTAGACATTACCCGTACACTCTTCCAATCACCCAGGTAGTACCTATACACTTCTCCAATCCCCTAAACATTAACCCTGCACTCATGCAATCACCCAGACACTACCCTTGCACTCTTTCAATTATCCAGGCAGTATCTATACAATGCTCTATTCACTCAGGCAGTACACATGCACTTATAAATCACACAGGCACTATTTATGCACTCCTCCAATCACCCAGGTACTACTCCTGCACTCCTCCAATCTCCCAGCCAGAACCCTTCAAGTTATAAAATCCCCCAGGCACTACCTATGCACTCCTCCAATCAACCAGGCACTAGCCCTACACTCATGCAATCAGCAAGACATTACCCTTACACTCATGCAATTACCCAGGCATTACGTATGCATTCCTCTAATCCCCCTGACATTATGCCTGCAGTCATGCAATCACTTAGGCATTACACATGCACTCCTCCAATGACCCTGACATTACCCCTGCATTTATGCACGCACTTAGCTATTAACCTTGCTGACTTTCAATCACTCAGGCAGTGTCCATGCATTTATAAAATCATCCAGGCACTACCTATGCTCTCATGCAATCAGAGAGGCACTACTGATGCACTCCTCAATGCACCTACAACAAATACGAACCCTCTAGACCTATATTTCTTTATAAACTGGCTAACCGGGCTCAGTAATAGGGCATCAGAAAAAACATTATTCTCCACACCAAAATTGAATAAATCTTTCTTTTATTTCATATTTTTTCTTTTTTTTATTAATTTGTTTATAAAATATTTCATACTCAAAACAAATACATAATATTCAGAAAACAATTTTTTTGCACAAAGTTAACACCATGTACCAAAGAACAACCATGATTCCTGGGCCACAATAAATAACGACATGAATAAAATTACAAATAGTAAAACAAAGACATACTTCACATCCCCACATCCAAACATACCTCTCTCAGTCTACAACTACCACCCTTGCACACAATACACACACACTTTGACATCCCAGAGCAACACCAATAGCACTGATGGAAAAAGGGGCGAGCGATGAAATCAGCCCCTAATGGCTGTGCTGAACACTGGGGTGTCACACTCTAGCTGGTCGACGTACGTTTCGATGGAATCTATAAATAATTAATCCATCTTCTTCAGGACCTGTTATTTTCTTACTTATAACGGGTGGATGAAGGGGGGAACCAGTCTGAAATGACAATGTGGAAGGAATATAATAATGATATAAATGAATTAATTTATTTGCATTCAAGATAGGAAGATGCCCAAGGAGATATCTTACATTTCTCCTATACAGTATCTATATAGAAAATAAGCAAGTGTGCCACTCATATACATTTTCAAAAAGTGGTTAGTATCTCTAATATGTTACATGTTCTCTCACCACCATATGTGAATTATAAACACCAGTGCCAAGACAAAACAGAAACATCTTTCACACTGAGACCTATAACACATACACCAAACACCACAAAGTGCGCATTATATAATAAATTTAGCATGCATAGAGAAATTAAAACAATCTTCACCTAAAAACAGGTTTTTCTCTCATCCAAAAGAAAAAATGTTTTGGTCCATGAACTTTTCTGCAGATAGTGTAAGACCTCTAACTCACAACCATCCTACTGTACTAGAATCCTAGGCATTACCCATGCACTCCTCCAATCAGCCATGCACTATCCATGTACACCTTCAATCACCTTCAATCACCCAGTCACTACCCTTGCAGTCCTCCAATAACCCAGGCACTACCGCTGTACTCATATAATTACCCAGGCAATACCCATACACTTATAAAAACATCCAGACACTACCTATGCACTCATGCAATCCCAAAGGCACTACTGATGCACTCCTCGATGCACCTAGGCATTACCCATGCACTCCTCCAATCATCTAACCAGTACCTATGCACTTAGAAAACCACCCAGGCACTACTTATACACTTTTCCAATCACCCAGGCACTACCAGTACAGTCATGCAATGACACAGACATTACCCTTGCACTCATGCAATCAGCCAGACATTTCTCATGCCCTCCTCCAATTACCTACACATTACCCCTGCACTCATGCAATCACGTAGGCATTACCCATGCACTCCTCCAATGACCCAGACATTACCCCTGCACTCATGCAATCAACTAGCTATTACCCATGCAGTCCTTAAATCACTCAGGCAGTACCCATGCACTTATAAAATCATCCAGACACTACCTGCGCACTCATGCAATCACAGAGGTACTACTGATGCACATATCGATGCAGCTAGGCATTAGCCAAGCACTCCTCCAATCAGCCATGCACTATCCATGTACTCCTTCAAACACTACCCCTGCAGTCCTCCAATAACCCAGGCACTACTGCTGTCATCATAAATTACCCACACAATACTCATACACGTATAAAATCATCCAGACACTACCTATGCACTCATGCAATCACACAGCCACTACTGATGCACTCCTTGATGCACCTAGGCATTACCCATGCACTCCTCCAGTCAGCCATGCACTATCCATGTACTCCTTCAATCACCCAAGCACTACTCTTGCACTCCTCCAATAACTCAGGCACTACCGCTATACTCATATAATTACCCAGGCAATAACCATGTACTTATAAAATCACCCAGGCACTACCTCTACACTCATGCAATTAGCTAGACATTACCCCTACACTCATGCAGTTACCGAGGCATTACCTATGTACTCCTCTAAGACTGCAGACATTACCCCTGCACTCATGCAATCACTTAGGCATTATCCATGCACTCCTCTAATTATCTACACAGTACCCCTGCACTCATGTAATCACCTAGGTATTACCCATGCAGTCCTTCAATCACTCCGGCAGTACCCATGCACTTATCAATCAATCAATCAATCAGGGGTTTGTTAAAGCGCGACTACTCACCCGTAAGGGTCTCAAGGCGCTAGGGGTGGGGGGGGTGCAGGTTCCATTCCATCAAGGAGGGGGTCTGTCGAAGAGCCAGGTTTTGAGGTTTCTTGCGAAGATGGGGAGCGATGTTGTCTGTCTGAGGTGGAGCGGAAGGGCGTTCCATGCTTTGGCCGCGAGGAAGGAGAAGGAGCAGCCTCCCGATCTGGTCTTTCTGGTGCGGGGGACCACGGCGTAGGAGAGCTGGGCTGATCGTAGGGTCCTTTGGGGTGCGTGGAATTTGAGTCGGCTGTTCAGGTATGCTGGTCCGGTGCCGTGGAGGGCCTTGTGTGCATGGGTGAGCATCTTGAAGGCGATTCTCGCCTCGACGGGGAGCCAGTGGAGTGTGCGCAGGTGCTGGGAGATGTGGCAGTGTTTTGGCAGGTTGAGGACCAGTCTTGCGGCGGCGTTCTGGATGTTCTGTAGCTTGCGGGTGAGGTTTTTGTTTATTCCGGCGTAGAGTGCGTTGCCGTAGTCGAGTCTGCTGGTGACCAGGGCGTGAGTGACGGTCTTTCGGTGTTCGAGGGGGATCCATTTGAAGGTCTTACGAAGGAGGCAGAGGGTGTGGAAGCAGGACGACGAGACAGATTTGATCTGGCGGTCCATTTTGAGCTCGGCGTCCAGGATGATTCCCAGGTTGCGTGTGTGGTCTGTGGGGGTTGGCGGGTTTCCGAGGGCGGGGGCCACCAGGTGTCGCTCCAGGCGTCGGGGTTTGGGCCCATGATGAGTACTTCTGTTTTGTTGGTGTTTAGTTGTAGGCAGCTGTTTTTCATCCATTTGGCGATGGCTTCCATGCCTTCTCGAAAGTTGCGTCTGGCGGTGTTGGGCTCGTTGGATAGGGAGAGGATGAGCTGGGTGTCGTCTGCATATGACACGATGTTGAGTCCGTAGGTTCTGACGATGGGGGCAAGTGGAGCCATGTAGACGTTGAAGAGCGTCGGGCTGAGGGAGGAGCCCTGGGGGACTCCGCAGGTGGTAGGTGTGGGGTCTGAGAGGAAAGAGGGGAGTCTGATCCATTGCGTCCTGCCGGAGAGGAAGGAGCGGATCCAGTCGAGGGCCTTGTCCTGGATTCCTGCGTCGTAGAGTCTGCGTATTAGGGTGCGGTGGGAGACTGTGTCGAACGCCGCTGATAGGTCGAGGAGGATGAGGGCTACTGTTTCTCCTTTGTCCAGTAGGGTGCGGATGTCATCTGTTGCGGCGAGGAGGGCAGTTTCCGTACTGTGGTTTTTTCTGAAGCCGGATTGGGAGGAGTCGAGGATGTTGTGTTCTTCAATGAATGTGGCGAGTTGGCTGTTGATGGCTTTCTCGATGACTTTCGCTGGGAACGGGAGCAGGGAGATGGGTCTGTAGTTTTTGAGGTCGGTGGGGTCCGCTGAGGGTTTCTTTAGGAGGGGTTGACCTCGGCGTGTTTCCAGTCGTCGGGGAACGAGGCGGTCACCAGGGAGCGGTTGATGGTGTGGCGGAGCATGGGTGCGATGGTGTCGGCGGCTCTGTTGAAGAAGTGGTGGGGGCAGGGGTCCGTGGGGGCCCCTGAGTGGATTGACTTCATTGTCTTCAGTGTGTCTTCGGTGGTGAGGGCTGTCCAGTCGTCAATCGCTGGTTTCTGGGTGTCGGGGGTGGTTGGTGAGGGTTCAGTGTGTTGGGTGTCTTCGTCGAAGTTGTCGTAGATGCTCTTGATTTTGTGGTGGAAAAAGGTGCTGAGTTTGTCGCAGAGATTTTGTGAGGGAGGGATGTCGATAGACTCGCTGGTGGGTTGGGCGAACTCCTTGATGATGCTGAAGAGTTCCTTGCTGTTGTGCGCGTGGGTGGAGATTCTGTCTTCAATCGCTTTTTTCCTCGTTTCTCTGATGAGCTGATGGTAGCGTTGGTGGCGGCTCTGAAGTTGTTGTGGGCTTCTGTGGATTTGGTGTTCCTCCAGACCTTTTCGAGGCGGCGGCATGTGCGTCTGGACTCTCGAAGTTTGGTGGTAAACCATCTGGCTTTCTTGGCGCGGGTATTGTTGTTTTTCTTGAGGGGGGCTATGGTGTTGGTGCTGTCCGAGATCCATCTATGCAGGGTTCGGGCTGCGGTGTTGGGGTCGTCGTTTTCCGCGATGGTTGGGGTGGAGTTGTTGAGTGAGGAGGTGAGCTGGTTGTCGGTGATTTTGGTCCAGTTTCTTCGTGGAAGCAGGTGCTGGTGTCTGTGGATGGTGGGTGTTCTGAAGGTGAAGTGGACGCAACGATGGCCGGTCCATGGGAGTTCGGTGGTGTGGCTGAAGGTGATGGAGTTTCCTGTAGTGAAGAGGGGGTCGAGGGTGTGTCCTGCTGAGTGCGAGGGCTCGGTCACGATCTGGCGGAGTCCAATGTTGTGGAGGTTGTCCAGGAGGGATGTGGTGTTGGGGTCCAGTTGGTTGTCGAGGTGGAAGTTGAGATCTCCCAGCAGGGTGTAGTTGGTGGATGCGATGGCCTGCAGGGAGATAATCTCCGTGATGGAGTTGGCAAAGGGTCCACGGGGTCCAGGGGGTCGGTAGATGAGGGTTCCTCGGAGGGTGGCGGTGGGGCTGGCCAGTATCTTGAAGTGAAGGTGTTCCATCAGTTCTGTGGGCTCGTCGGGGAGTGTGCTCAGGCGGAGGCTGGATTTGTGGACGATGGCGATTCCTCCTCCTGGGCGGGTGGGGCGGTCCTTCCTGGAGATCTTGTATCCATGGGGGATGGCGATTGCGATGTCCGGTCCCGAGGTGGTGTTGGTCCAGGTTTCGGTGAAGAACGCTACGTCCGGGGTGGTGCTGTCAAGGAGGTCCCAGATTTCTGTGGCGTGTTAGTGGAGGGATCGGACGTTGAGGAGGATGCATTGCAGGGTCTTCGGTTCGGTTGTGTTCTTGTGGGCAGGTTGTGCTGGATCCATGTTCTTGGCGGTGGTGCAGGTGTGCAGGCAGCGGTGACAGCTGAAGGGTCCGTGGGTGTCGGCTGGTGATGCTAGCTTGCAGTTGTTGTTGCGGCCTGGGTTGAGTGCGTGGAGTGCTGCTGGGTCGTAGCGTTGGTGGGGCGGAGGTCCAGGGTTCCTGGCGCTGGTCGCGGACGGGTCGCATCCAGACATTACCTATGCACTCATGCATTAACCGAGGCACTACTTATGCACTCCTGCAATCACCTAGGAACTACCACTACACTCATGCAACCATCCAGACATTACTCTTGCACACATGCAATAACCGAGGCACTAGCTATGCACTCATAGAATAACTCATTACAGAATAATGGGGTAACCCAATAATCGTCACCAGACCTGGGTACAATGTGGGAATGAAAAATTGGTCCGTGACTGCTTAAAGGAGAATTGAATTACAATCTATCTAGCGTGCTCAGTATTACAGTCTATACTACCGTTGAGGACTTCATAAGATTGGTCCGCTCAAGTGGAATTCACCTTTAACCATGGGACATTACCGACCTGGTTTGGAACTTTTCCTTGACACACCTGTGATGCCTGCGTGGCACCAGGATTAGGTTGCCCAATTCCGTCCTGAAGAAGACTCACAGCAGAGGTTTAAGTCACCCTCTAAGCACTAGTCGAGTCGAAACGTCGACGCTCTCCACCCACATGAGGCCTGTACCGTATTCTTCCCCCATCGTCTGAAGTTGCATTGATGCATTAAAAAGTATACAATATGATGTAAATATTTTCGCAAGGGCAGGTCTCTCTATACTGGTCTTTCTTACCAGTTTGTTTTTGTAATTATTGAAATAGTGTGTATTCTTCAACCAGTGACTTCTACCTATCCCTACCCATCACGAGCACACCCATCCCTCATTTCCCCTTTTCATGCAACCTTGTATCTTTTCAAATGCATAAATTGTTATTTATTTCAAGTATATGAAATAAATATACTATAACTGAATTACTTTTGGCGCATTTTCCTTGTTTTACATTTATTGTATCTTTAAACTCTTATCTTGCTATTTTGGAACGTAGTTGTCTTTCTACATGGTATTAATTACTAGTGTTGACTATTATTGCAACACACACTAGATAGATTGTAATTCGATTCTCCTTTAAGCAGTCACAGACCAATTTTTCATAGAATAACTCAGGCACTATTCTTGCACTGCTGCAATCACCAAGGCATTATCCATGCACTCCTCCAATCATCCATAGTACTGGTCATAGTACTGAATCCGCGGTCCTTCACATCATGGACGACATCCTAAAATTGTTAGACCATAACGAATCCTGCCTACTAATCCTCCTTGATCTTTCCTCTGCATTTGACACGGTAAATCACGATATCCTCTTAGCCATTCTGGAACACAGGATGGGCCTTTCAGGTCAGGTACTGCAATGGTTTGCTTCTTTCCTTCACAATAGATCCCTAGGAGTTAAAGTGAACCATACAATATCCCAAACATCCACAGTCTCCATGGGGGTCCCGCAAGGGTCGGCACTCTCTCCCATACTCATCAATATTTTTCTGGAACCACTAGCGAGCGCTCTTAAATCCATGAACATTCTTTTTCGTATGTACGCGGATGATACGCAACTTTACCTGAAAATCAACTCTTCTGAAGACCTCATCTCACTCAACTCCTCCCTGAGGATCACCCAAAACTGGCTAACTGAGAACCACCTACTGCTCAACACCGCCAAAACTGAATTCCTTCTCATATCCCCTCCTAAACACACCCCCAAGATTGACCTCTGGATGAAGCACCTCACTACCTTCAACTGCTCCCCTATTATCATCGATTCAGCTAAATCTCTCGGAATCACCCTAGACTCACACCTGAACATGAAGAAAAACATTATTACATCAAGCTGCAGTTCCACTAGTCGTTACTAGGTGTCCCTCACGAGTCAAATGCAAAAGCATTGAAACCCTTTCATGAAGCTGCAGTTCCACTAGTCGTTACTAGGTGTCCCTCATGAGTCAAATGCAAAAGCATTTGACTTGAGGGACACCTAGCAACGACTAGTTGAACTGCAGCTTGATGTAATAATTTCAATGCTTTTGCATTTGACTCGTGAGGAACACCTAGTAACGACTAGTTGAACTGCAGCTCTTTGTAGAATTATTTTGATATTGGATACTATAATATTAACTGCCCACTGCTAATCTCGTCCCATAATGCTTTGCAGGGCCTTTGATTGGGATTGTATTTTTGCCATAACTATGCTTGGGGTGGTCCTAAGAGGATGGGACCACCACTGAATCGTTCAACATGATATGCTCTTTGTGTTCAAGGCATGTGCTTGGTCCTCCCCCTAGGTTAGGGGGGACCCCAAAATCATCACCTCTCTCATTGCCTGATATTTTTCACTTTCAAAGTTCACTTTTGTGATCTGGTTATATGCTTTTTAGCATGTAAAGTTGCTTTATCAAAGCATTTGTGGGTGCAGTTTAATGGCTGACTCTGACGTAGTTTTTGCCTGAATTCTGTGCTTTTCACAGAATGTGTAATTAACAAATCTCCGCTAGCGGAGCTGAGTTCATTGCCCAGGCCTACTCATGACATGGTTAGTGACATCACTGATGACATCTCAAATGACATCACTGATGACATCATCCACATGATAATCTGATGCACCTCCTCACACCCTAATATAACCTTTCATACACCCACTCTAAAATACAGACTGCCATTCTCAAAACCATAGACACACCAATACCAGGTACTACATACACACTCACTGATTCCTAGGTCTACACACACACATTCACTCCATCATCCATACAGTCACTCATACATGCAGTCACTCATAAATACAGCCACTATCATATGCACTCATACACCCACACAGACACTCACACACCATAGAGATACTCACACAGCTAGTCAGTCATGCAAATAATCAATCACACTCCCATTTACTCACCTACACAGTTATACACACACCACCTCACTTATATATACAGATACTAAAACATACTTACTCTCTTATACAATCACTGACACAAGCACACACTCATCCATACAGCCACTCTCACAATCACTCACTCTGACATATAATCATTATATACTCCAACACTGACATATACTGCCTTTCACATATGTAGCTACTCACACATGTACCACTGAGACATCCATTCACTCACCAAGACAGCCATACACACATTCACCCACCCATACATCCCCTTATAGATGCCCTCTTGAACCCATACACCCAGTGAATGACCCACTCACACATCCATGCAGGGAGTCACACACACCGCACCCACCCACACAGACACTCAGGCACCAGATACTCAGACAACCAATCAATAACCCATATAGACATGTAGCTACTCAGCAACCCATGCAGCCGCTTACACACCAACATACAGACTGATACAGACATTCACACAGTTTAGTCACTAACCCATGCATTCAGTAAGACACGTTTAATCACTCACTTATACAGTCAGTCACGCACCTACTAAATCATCCATTCAGACAGTCTTACACCCACCATTCTTTATTACACCTTGGCCTATATATATATATAAAAAATATTTAAACTTTACAGAAACACAGAGTCACTGGATGATGTCATCAGTGATGTCATCAGTGATGTGATTTGAGATGTCATCAGTGATGTCATCAGTGATGTCACTGACCATGTCATGAATGATGTAATATGTGACGTCATCAGCAGTGCATTGCGGGGGCGTGAGTTATAGTTAGCTCAACTATCTATAACGGCCGAATTTCTCTGGTTTTCTACGAGTGAAATGTCCAACTAACTATAACGTCCCTGAAACCTGTGGTTTTTTCAGTGAATTTCTAAGGTTTTTTAAATGCTAATTACTAACTATAATGTCCCTGAAACCTATGTTTTTTTCAGTGAATATATATATATTCCTATGGGAATTAACATGGAGAAAACACGTTTTGGGACCCCCCTTTTTTCTCAGCCCCCATTTGCCGAATCACCCCGAAATTTTCAGGATACGAGCATACCGGAGCGCCCCACGAGTTTTGAAAATTTTGCGAAGATTCGTCAACCGGCGCCAAAGTTATTGGAAATAGAATGTTGTGAATTTCCTATGGAAAATAGGTCCTAACTATAACTATCTACTGGCGACCGCCAGTATGACAATACATGGCACTCTCCTTGGGTTTTAAAGCATTTATTCACTCCATCTCTCTCCTCCTCCTACGTGTTTCAACCATCACAGTCTTGATCACAGTAGTAAACATAGTCCCTTTTCACTTTTCCCTATTTATACTCGATCTCAACTCCACCCATAATGAAGCATTGTGGGATCAGTAGTTCCCATGTTAAAAACAATTATTGATTCTTTACTCTTTCAACTCTTATTGGTCAGAGTGATACAAGGCATAGCCCGATTAGTTATTAAACGATATCGCAGACTGACAGGGATAAAAACATGTATGCCTCTACATCAATTACAGAATATCTTTGTGCAGGGCATAGAATACGCAGCATTTGTATATTGGTATTACAATTAATAATTGCTCACAGCTGTATAATTGGCACATGTTTGTTACCCTCTGGTTCTATTAACATTGTAAGATCACGGATTGAGTAACCAATTGTGTTTACATGTTTTATGACAGTGACTGACTAGGTGTCACATTCTACTATATTGGGCTAAGTGCCTGTTTCACGTCAGTCTGTTCATACATTTTCCACTTAATTCTTAGGCTTCTAACATTGATCACCCTTCCACATCAAAAATACTTCCACTGATACTTGCCTGATCATCATCTCTTTTACACCAGCAGCAGTTTAGACTACAGACATTGATGTTCTCATTAGGTCAATAATACAAATTTCACTAGCCCTCAGGGTCCTCCCAAGTTGTCTACTCAGTCTGTTTGCTAGAGATGAATGTACATCTCTTCATCCCCTTTGAGTCCCTGCGGGATCTTGGTCTTAAATCTTATGATGAGTTTCGATTCCAGGCGTCTCAACTTTAAGGTCCTGTTGCCTCCCCTCTCATATGGTGGCACTGTCACCAGGCCTGAGTATTTCATGTCCATCCACGTCTTTCCTTCGTGCGTTTGCATGTGTTTCACGATTGCATATGTCATATCGAGATTTGGAGTTGCTCTGATATGCTCCAAGATCCGCCTTTTTAGTGGGCATATTGTACTCCCTATGTACCTTTTTACACAAAAACATTCAATTAGGTATACTACATATGTAGATTCACATGTAATCGCCTCGTTGATATTGAACGTTTTGCCTCGGGGATCCATGATTGTCTTCAAATTCTTTCCAATTTTACATGCCTTACAGCTGTTACATTTTCCAAAGCATTTTTGTTAACTCTGTAACCAGGTTTCCGATTTTCTTAGTACAAAGTGGCTATTGACCAGTGTGTCTGATAAAGATGGCGCTTTTCTGTATCATATTAATGGGCGTTCTCCTCGTTTAGTTCCAATGTCCGGATCTCTTTTCAGGACATTCCAGTATCTCAATAATATTCTCTGTATTTTGAAGCTCTCTTTGCTGTATGTTAATATCATTCGAGGTATCTCATCTTGTGTTTGTATTTTTCTACTTTTGGATTGTTCTCTGTTATCAAACAGCATTTGTGCCCTTGTTCTTCCTCTTGCTTTTGCTTCCCCTCGCTGGATATCACGGTATTTGTAACCTCTCTTTAAGAATCGCTGTTTTGTTTCTTCAAATTTTGATTGCATTTCCTTCATATCTGAACAGTTTTTCTTCATCCTAATAAATTCCCCGTATGGTATGCTTTTCTTAAGGGATTGCTGGTGAAAGCTCGAGCCACGAAGCACGCTGTTTGTGGCCGTGCTTGTTCTGAAAACTGTTGTGTGTATTTTGTTAGACTTCACGTATACTTTTGTGTCCAGAAAGTCAATTTCCCTGGAGTTGATGTTGTGAGTAAACTTCAAACCCACCTCATTGTTGTTAAGAATAGCTAAATACTCCAAGAATTCCACTTCTGTGCCTCTCCATAGGAGAAATAGATCGTCTATGAAGCGCAGCCAGAGTGCCACCCTGGCTGTGTGTTGGTCACTTTCTTCTCTCCAAGCTATGCTTTTCTCCCACCAACCCATCATCAGGTTGGCATAGCTTGGAGAGAAGTTAACTCCCATTGCGGTCCCGCAGCTTTGGAAGTACAGTTTCTTGTTGAATATAAAGATGTTATTCTTTAAGCATAGCTCAATCATTTCTGTTAGCATCACAGTATGTTGTAATTCTCCTATGGGTCTTTGCTTGAGGAAGTAAGTGACAGCCTGTAACCCTATTTCATGACTTATCGATGTGTAAAGGGAGACAACGTCAATTGTCACAAGTAGATAGTCTTGCTGCCAGCTGGTTTCCATTAACACTCTGAGGAAGTCGCCCGTATCTTTGATATAGGAATTCAAAGTTGGCACTAGTAGCGCTAGAAAGTAGACCACATATGATGCCAAGTTCTCGTACAATGCCCCGCAGCTGGATATTATTGGGCGGCCTGGAGGTTTTTTTACGGTCTTGTGCACCTTGGGCAGGAAGTATATGGTGGGTATCACCGGGTTCTCATTCATCAGAAATTTCTTTTCTTCCTCACTTAATAGTCCTCTTTCATGCCAGTATTGTAGTTTGGTATTCAACTCTGCTACTAGGTCATTGATGGGATTGTTGTTCAGCACTTTATAGTGTATGGTGTCGTTCAATTGGCGCATCGCTTCTTCAATATAATCATTCTTTTCCATAATCACTATATTGCCACCTTTGTCCGCTGGCTTTATTTCAATCGTGACATTGTTATTCAAGAACTCCAAGGCTTTACGTTCATCTATGGATAGATTCTCTTTCTTTTGACCATGCTCAGTATTTTCCATCACTTCTAGTTCTGCCACAACTAGATTGTGAACGGTGTCTATCCAGTTGCCCGGATGTAGGACTGGGCAAAATTTCGATTGATTTTTAAATTTAGTATTACGTTGTTTGTCTGTATTAATACTCATTTCTCCCAAAATCTGAGAGTCAGTTAGTTCTGTCTCATCCATCTCATTTGCTAGTCCATACACAGCTCTTAAATTGTGCACATCTGAAATTGTATATTGATCATCATCCTCTGCAACTGTTGTTTCTCCATTTGTGTGCTCCATGGCATTGTTAGTAATTTGCTTGCTGAAGAATTTTTTAATTTGAGCTTCTGTATATATTTATACATATATATCCTGGTTTCTGTATGGTCGTAGTGTCTCTCTGGACAAAATGAGAGGCCTTTATTTAGAAGACTTCATTCCGCGTCCTTTAATGTATGTTTTGACCGGTTGATGATTAGGTCTGGTTCCACTGCTTCTTGAGCACTTCTTACTTCCTTATTGTTGTACGGTTGCGCAGATGGTACCCCTTTGTTTTTTCCTGAGCCTCTTCTTGTCTTGCGCTGTTTTCCCTGTTGCCTGTCAATCCTCTTCCTCTTGCTCTTATATATCCAGATCCACGTCCTCTTCCCCTTCCTCTCGGGGTTTGTTGATCTTGGTAGAGTAGCTTCATTTCGTCTAAAAAAGACGTGTGGTAGACTGCTGTCGCTCCTCCTTCCCCTTCACTAAAATCCGTATCGGATTCACTTTGTGTGGTATTGGGAGACTCTTGTACTGTATGTTTTTTTGTCTGCATTTGTTGCTTTAAGACGTCAAATCGCTTAGCAAATGTGAGTATTGCTCCACATTCATAATCACACTCATCCCTTCTAAATTTGCGTTGTTTGCATTCCTCCACTTCATTTTCATGCTTATCCAAGTTCCGGTCCATCTCTGTTCTCAATTTTTTCACTTCTCCCTCTTGATTTGCCGCTAAAATTTGTGATTCCACTTCTGCTATATTGAGATGTAATTCTTCAATATCCTTTTTAGCATACTTAACAATTATTAGAATCATTGTGCGGGACCACTCCATATTATTTTTGCCCTACTCCTCCAACATCTCAGGCATCGTGTCTGGATGGTTCGGTAGCGTAAAAATGCGTAGTCCTCTTGGCACTCTTCTGCATTCTACGTATTTTTCAAGGGTGATGATTTCCCAGCTCTTAGATATCTCTTTTCGTAGTAGTCTTTCTAATTGGATGAACATTTGCTTCAGTGTCTTGATGCCTGCCTTCCCAGGTCTGACCTCATCTGTTTTATTTGTAGTCACTGTATTACCTTTTTGAAACATCATTTCTGCCTCCTGCAAGCGCTTTGCAGCTCTTTCCTCCATGTTATTCAAATCAAGTATCGGTGAGCAGTCTCACTGTTTTCTGTGTATCAAATCCACTCTGAGACATTCCTACTCAGAATACTAATGCAGGACTTGCTTTCATATAACGGAGTTTGAGAGTCTTTTTCTGATGGAGGTGTTTTCGTGTCCAAAATAGTTTTTTAGTCCCCAAGGTAGTGATTGACTTTTTGAGTCACTTTCCGCTTCAGGCAGCAAATCAACTTGAAGCGACCACACTCGCTGCGGCACACATGCAGATTACTTAAAACAATTCCCCTCGCACTCTTACCTGGGAGTCTCCCGGTCATAATGGCGTCCTCCGACCCCACACGCCGATGCTCTACCTGGCGTTTGGAAGGTCTACTTGCTTCGTTGATACACTTGACGGTGGCTGCGAATTGGATGTAGATTACAGTGATCTTTCTGCCGCCTCGCATTCCCGGCGGTTACATCCAAGTTAACAGTGATTGACAAATCTGTTTAAAATGTAAATGGATCAGCAGTGCCGGGCGCTCCCCCGTGTATCAACACAGTTCAACAAAACAGTCCTTGGCGGGGGATGCTCAAATCAGCTGGTGCTCACGGCGAGAGAGGACTAGATTTGCAAAATACTTGTCATCAAAAGTTAAGATAAGTGGCACTCTCCTTGGGTTTTAAAGCATTTATTCACTCCATCTCTCTCCTCCTCCTACGTGTTTCAACCATCACGGTCTTGATCACGGTAGCAAACATAGTCCCTTTTCACTTTTCCCTATTTATACTTGATCTCCACTCCACCCATAATGAAGCATTGTGGGATCAGTAGTTCCCATGTTAAAAACAATTATTGATTCTTTACTCTTTCAACTCTTATTGGTCAGAGTGATACAAGGCATAGCCCGATTAGTTATTAAACGATATCGCAGACTGATAGGGATAAAAACATGTATGCCTCTACATCAATTACAGACATATATATATATATATATATGATAAGCATTATGAAAATGCTAGTTCTCTCTGGTCATCGGTTATGGTGCGTGTACTGACCAGTAAATAGAAATGAAGAAGTGGTCAAGATGAGTGAAACAAAAAACTGAAAAAAAGATTTCCAAATTGTTGTGCTCATATTCTAACAGCAAAGGACGTAAATGTGTCTCCCTTTTAATAATATTGATGTAAAGTATCAAATTGTGAAGTGGTGAACAATTTCTGTTTTGTTTACTCCATATCTCAGGCTATTGGAGTTAGGCATTTTCCCCCAACTATTCAGTTTAGCGTGTGTATAATATAAATTATATATAGTTTTATGATGTTGGCTTTTCAAACCTGCAGATAAGATCTCATGCCCTAGCTCCAGCGATTTTTTAAACTCTGCAATGCTAGGATTAACTGCTAGTCTTCTAGCCCAATTCTCTAACTGAAGTTTCCGATCTTCTATGGTAAGATCAATTAAGGTTTTGCAGATTAATGCAGCTTTCTCTCACCAGCACCGACTCAGTAATTCAAGATTCAGATACTCTTCTAATGAGCATTGACACTCAACCATTTTCTTAAAAATGTCCCTGATTTGCAAGTACTTAAATAAAACGGTGTTTAGAATTTCTGCTGCAGATACTCATAAGAACAGATTTTAGATGAGTTAAATGGATCTCCTACTTTTAATATCCGTGCTTGTTCCCATGCTAGAAAATATATGTCATTAAAGATATTTGGAAAAAGTGGTGCTCTCCAGAGAGAAGAATATAAATAGAGGAGAATAGAAATTATACTGCACCATGCCCAGTATTGCCTTTAATCAAATCCAAATTTTAAATGTTGCTTTCAGTGTCTTAAACTTAACCTTCTTATAGTAGCTTGGTTCTACCATTCTTAAAGAAATTCCTAGATGGACAGGAGTCCCTCCAGACCTATACTTGTACTCTGCCTCCCTGTTATAAGAGCACCCATCTGCTGCCCAGTAATTGTGCATGAAATTTGGAACTGCCCTGCCACCTCTCTCTAAAGAGAGCACTAAAAATGTTAAGGACCTCCTCGCCCTTTTATATTCCAAAATAAAAATACCTTTCTAACAATTTCTAATCAATTTCTAGAGGATTTGCCCAGGCTAAAAACAATACCTTAGGCAGTATAAAGATTTTAATTATGGTGCAAAGGCCTACTAATGTAAGATACAAGCTATTGAGCCTTGTCAAGGCCTTCTTAATTTTTATCAACAGCAGGCTAAAATGTAATAGCGTTATGTCCCCAACTCTAGCCATGACTGTAGATCTCATATAAGTCACACTGTGACCTTTTCGAACATTCTCCACATGTATTTCATCATTGCATACTATTTGAGTCTTGCTCTTGTTCAACAAATAGCTCTGCACTCTACCCAATATCTCGGTCTTCCGTTCTACTTCAACAATAGTTCTACCAGGTTCCAAAATCAAGAGGGCAATATCATCAGCATATGCCAATATCTTATTATTATAACATTGTACAAGCAGGAGGCTAGTGCCATCATTCTGCTCAAAAGTAAGTAGGAAAGGGGATAAATATAAAGCACGAATAATAGGGAAGAAAATGGATAGCCCTGTCTCATCCCGCTAGTAATCACAATTACATCAGATTCCCTTCCCATGTTTTTCAATCTAGCAGTGGGCGTCTGCTACAACAATCGAATAGCTATGCAAAACCCGAGGCCCAGTCCCCTCTTCTCGAGGACCTTCCAGAGATAACTCCAGGAGACCTGATAAAACGTCTTCTCTGTGTCAATCAGGATCAGGGTCATATGTGTCTCTGAAACCTCAGCTATATCAAATAACATGAACCCGATTTAGATGATCGGTAGTACCGCATCCCGGGATAAACCCATGTTGCCAGAGTGAGACAAATTTGGTCATAACTCTACCCAGATGATTAGTCAGTCATTTAGAAAACATCTTCCTGTCCCTGTTGATCAACAAAATCACTCTGTATGACCCGGGATTTAATGGGGGCTTCCCTTTCGTTAAAAAATACCAGAATGTTAGTGGCTGCCTATGAGGCTGGAGCTGAAAACCCCAGCTGAGCTTAGAGAAATTTATTAATCAGATCCTTTGGAAGTACTGAATACGATACTTAATAAAATTCCAACTGGATCTTTTCTGGTCCCGCTGCCTTCCTAGAAGCCAGAGAATCAAGCTTCAATTTCACCTCCTCTAAGGGTATAAGAGCATCCCAAACATTCAGCTCATAAGCTTCTAACACCCCTTCATTGGCTACATCCAAGTACTGCCTGAACATACTCAGAAATGCGGTCTGATCCTCCTAATAGAGCGCTCGAAAATATTCCCCAAAGACGCTAAGACGTGCTTTTGGTGCATGGCCCATTTGCCAATCCCTACCCTGATAGTGCTGATGCCATTATGCACCTCATTCTGCATGTACAGAGTGCCAGGATCTTACCCAAACTGTTGCTATATTCATAGCACTCAACCATTTGTGTTTGATATTTCTCTACTGCTTTTTCAGCATAAAAGCTATTAATACCAGCTTTAACCACTGCAATCCTGTGACGAAGCTCTAAATTCTCCAATTCCTAAACTGTCACTTTAACATGAAGGGCTTCCAGCTTAGCCATCTCTTGATATACCTCCTTTATCTGATTTACCTGAACTCTTTGTTTAGAGAGGCCAAAGCTAAATGTATCCCCCTGATTCCTGCTTTTAATGGATCTCATACTGTGCCCACTGCTGCACTTCCTCTATTACTGTCAACAAATTCAAGTAGCCACTTGTTCCCATGTTCTACATACTCATTGTAAGCAATAACCCCGTCAAACGTCCATGTTTGATGTGTCCTGTATGCTCCCCTAAACTTAAGCTCTACAATCAGCGGGTTATGGTCTTAGAATACTCTAGGGACTTTCTCTATCCATGCCCCACACAAGGCGAGCTGAGACCAGGAAGTAATTGAATCAAACATACTTCTTGTAGGGGAAAAGAAAAAAACATGCAACCATGCTATGGAGACTTTTGCCATGCCCAGACATCTGTTAGGCCATAATAGACGCATAAGTTGTTGCTCTGCGATATACACTGCTGGCTTCTGGTCCACATACCTCTCTGCTTGTGATGCAGTCTGTAGGAAGTCTATATGCAAGCTGAGATCCCCACATAAATCAAGAGGAGCTCCAAATCCACGTATTCCACAACTTCTGCTTCATCCAGATTTGTACAAAAACAACAATTGATGGACAGAATGCAGAACAATGTCATACATTCACCCCAGTACAGAGATCTGGGCCTAAATCCATCGTTTTTTTGCTCATGATGCCATTCCAGTTTGGACCCAGCCATATGCAAATCAGTCTTGACCCTGCACCCAATGGGAACAGTCCAGCCCGAACTGCCAGGGCAGGTCCTCCCTGGACTGGAAACAAGCATCCTAGGACCGGTTTCAGGGCTTTCAGCCCTCATCAGCCAGGATAGCTTGACTCCAGTGCCATATATAGAACAAACAGTAAACTGGATCCAGCTACCTGACATTCCACCAATGCTCACCTCTCAAGCTTATCCAAAGCACTCCGCTTTACCACACGCAAACTTCTTCTAGCTATAATTGCCAATCCCCTTGTAGTAGTTCGTTGTGTAGTATAGCTCAAAAGAGAGTACCCTAGGGCCTCCAAAAAGGCCCTCATGACTGCTGCTATGTGTGTTTCCGATAAGCAGATCATGTCCGCACTCAGGTTACTCAACCCTTTAGCTATCCTGGTCCTTTTAGACCTGTCATTCAGTCCCTGGATATTAACTATGCATATCCATAGCATTTCAGTATTTGCCATTCGAGATACTTAACTTTACAGTTTGAACAATCAATCTTTCACAAGAGCTAGGATTACTGCTTAGTTCCTCATCCATATTCTCAATTGAAAGCTCCCTGGAGGACACACACTGGACAACCCCCCCCCCCCCAGAACCAATCATTTGTGCGCTTTCCGATAGTTGAACAAAATCGCTCTTTCCTGTTAGCCTCCTGTCCCCTTGTCTGCTTGCTCTTTTAGAACCCCCACAATACCTTAACCCTAACCTCTCCCCAACAGCCCCACCCTTCCCCGTTGCACTCCTCACCATCTTCCTCCTCTCACTACCACAGACAACCCCTTCCACCCTCATGAAGCATTCTGACTCAAATCAGGGCTGTGTAAGGGAATGTGCATCCTCTTCACTTTCGAGATATCCCCTGGATATCCATCATAAAGGAGAAAGGAAGGAAAACAAGAATGCTAAAGAGATCCAAAAAAAGAACTCATTCACTACCAAAAAGTGCATCCCAATACATTTATACAATATCTCCCATGTGACATATACCCGAGCCACCCTCTATCTCCCTCTAAAAAAACCTTCAAGGTGGACAACCCCGGCTTAGCCACTACTAACCAAGAATATGTTCAGATCGCCCCGGCACACCACACATATATGAATTAAGGCACCTTAGTGCAGATTCTCAAGATATTCCTTGGCTTTCATTTCTGATGAAAACATACATGTTGTTATAAGTATTTTGAGTTTTGTAAGGTTGAGGAGGAAAGCTTGTGTCCCTATATCTACTCCCACAGTCTCTAACAACGCTGTTCAGTTATATGACAAACATCTGGTATAACAAAGAAAGAGTGACTTCTACGCACAGTTTAGAGTCCTTTTGAACACTGTTGCCTTAGGAGAAAGTTGCTGATAGGTTTTGGGCTGGGGGATTTTCTCTCCTGGTCTGATTGTTTTGATTGTTTCAGCATTAGTGTGTGTATGTGGGAAATCAGGACTTTTTGCAGTGTCCTCGCACTTTTTGACCCCATTTTGACTACTAGATGCTGGTTTTCTGACTCTGAATGTGTCCTGGGCTCTGGTAACCAGACCCAGGACCTGTGCTAGGATTAAACGTACATGGTCATTAGGTGTAATTGCACTTGGCACTGACAACCTACCTGTAAGTCCCTAGTATATGGTAGGGGTTGTAGATATAGAAGCCCAGTAGGTTCAATGCACTTAAGTGTGCACTGCTGTGTTGCCTGATGTAATTTTAAAGGCAGCCCTGCTTTGCAGGCTATTTTTAAAAGTAAATTATAGGCAAATTCGACTTTGGAATTAAAGGTACTTCCAAAGTCTTAAACTACCTTAGTTTTACATATAGGGTCACCCCTAAGGTCTGCCGTAGGTGCCCCAAGGGTATGGTGCACTGTTAAAATAAGCAGGGACATTATAAAAGATGTTTTATATGCCCTGGTCAGGGAAAAACTACCAATTTAATTTTTCTCGATTGAAGTACATTGGCTCCATAGGCTAACATGGGAATACTTTAATAAAGTATAACTATTGATAGGAGTGAGCTAAAAATATACTTCAAAGTAATAAAATGATAGTTAGAATAAATCCAACAACTTGCCAAGGTTAGATTTATTATGCCTATCACCAAAATGAAGTTATAGAACCTTCTTTTCTGATGAACCAAAATCCAGCCTTCCAGCAGCCTCTCCTGATTGACCAGACTTTGACAGGCTGAGTCCAACTGCTCTGGTGAGGTGGGAAGTGGCCTCACAGAGACAAAGGATATCTGGTGGAAGGAGATCTGCAGCTGCAGGGCAAAAGGCAGGATGGTGATGCAGTAGCCAAACTGGTTTTCAAAGACGGAATGCTAGTTAGAACAGGACAGACGAGAAAACTGGTTGGGTTGAGGGTGCAGTGCAAAAAAAAAAAAACTGTGTGGGTAGTGATGTTAAAACTAGCTAATGAGAGTGACAACGCTACCTTTATTGCATCGTTCTCGGTGCCAGGATTAAAAACAGCGCACCTGCAGTATGGATTTATAGCTGCACGTGCCAGACAAAAAACAGGTCTACATGTTTCCGCTTGAAGACCCAAGGAGGTGTCCCAACCAGTTTTCTTCTCATCTGCAGGATTTTGTATATCCTAACAGAGTAGGAATAAAACATCCCTGAGCTCCTTCCTCTCAGAGTGGGAGTTGTAGGCCTTGGTGGGACTACGTGTTCCCGCCAAGAGGAGAATCCCAGATGATGAAGCATGCCACCTATGGTGAATGAGGGATTTCGTCCTACAAGGGATTCCCCCATAGGCTCCCTGAGATAATCTCTAGTGTCTCTACCCTGTTTGTCTTGTTATCCTAGACCCAAGGATTTCGTTGTTGTTTATTAGTAATTCTTTTGGGGATCTAATCCTTGCCGGTCTTTAAACTTCCCTTGGGCCCCCCTTCTCTTTTTGTGTTTAGCCAGATCTTAACCTCCAGGAGAAAGTTTCTCCATTTTGGATCTTAAAGGAATAGTGCATTCTGGGACAAGAATATGTCATAGTTTGGAGAAAGTTGTCATATCTGAGGGTGGAACTCTGCAGCCCATTGATCAGAGGTGCTCCCATGCTTGTCACCCAAAAGCACTGGATAAATATGGGAGAGCAACTCAGATCCCTGCCTGAAACTAGAAGAAGAAGAAGGACTGCCCTGCTGGAACCCTGGTCTGCACCAAGATGATTGCACTCTGATTGACTGTAACTGCTGCATACTTTGAAACAACCGCCCTAAGGACGTTGCCTTGCTTTGAAGAGTGAATGAGGTGACTCCCTGAAAGCTACAGGTTAAAAGAGCTCCACCTGCATCATCTCCAGCAAGAAGAAACCAGCTGACCACCTTGAGCTGGTCTTTAAAGGACTTTGCCAGGTACATTGTAGGAGATGTAGTCCCAACATCTCAAGGAGCAACTCAGAGCTTCTGGAAACTTGGATTGGTGTTGTGGACACTTTGAAACCCCAAAAGGACCTTCTGGAAGAAGATGCAGTAGTTTGAGAAGATTTCTAGAGTTTTTGTCAAAATGTTCCATAAGGTTACCGACCTGTCGATGAGAGTCAAGCCGAACTGTGACTCGGCCCGAGATTCAGGTTTGCCCCGCGGAAGTTACAGAGCTTTTTGTCAGTGACGAAACTTCCAGGAGTTGACCAAGGCATTGCGCTAAGCCAAGCTGCTGTCGTCGAACCCAAAGTTGGCCTCACTCGACATCGAGAGAAAGAGCTAAAAAAAAATGACTAATGGCGGATCGTTATCTGTTGCAAAACTGATGGGTATTCCTCGGCTGAAATATAAACCCCATTATATCATAAGAGACGGATATTCCATTGTGATGGAGTAACTCATCTGCTAAGATCGTAATCAGGCCCTAAGTCAGAAGATAAAAACTTGTAAAATGTTAAGCCTGCCTGCTCGAAGCCAGCTACCAAGGTTTAAGCAAGGGAATAATTTATGAGACTTTAACTGGGCCATATATTGTGATTGTGGTCTTATTACTAATAGTAGGTACCTACTTATCCCTACTAATAAAACACATTCCAACAGTGGGTATTGATGAGCCCATTGAATTTCGTGGTCCCAGTTCCAGCCTTCAAGTTCTGGAAAGGCTTTTAAAACAAAGTGACCACAAAACCTCTAACATTGTTTCCCCCCCACACCCTCTTCAATCCCCAGGATCCTTAGGTTGCTTCAGGGTTCTTCTAGTTTCCACTGTACTTCCGCTAGTTATCCTTCATGTGCTGTAGTTGGATCTTTTACAGAAACAACCTCTGTTTCCAGCTTTGCAGTCTAGTACTCTACCACTGAAAGGCTCTCCACGATTTCAAAGCTGGTTTTAGAGATTTTTTGTTCTGCCCATTGGAGCTTTCTGGTCACAGACCGAGTTCTCCATTTATAGATATGGGTTTCTTCAAAATGCAACATTATCCCTTGATAGATAGATTCAAGGGTGGGCGTATTGGCCAATCTGTCCCATACAGAAGTAGGATCATCTGAGGATCCTGCAAGACTCTCAAAGGCATGCTGTGATGCTATATAGCCAAATAATTTCACTTCAGGTCATCCCCAATACCGACCCTCCTCCCAGCTTTTGCATTCCTAGGTCTCTTTCGTATTGTCGATCAGGTGTTTCCACCACTTGTACCTGTACCCTGAACAGAGTCACTTGCTTCATTAGACAAGCTGTTCACAAATTAATCTTCTGAGATATTTGAGTCGTAATCTGACCCACCCAATGTATCTGACAATGAAAAAACCCATTCAGCCACCTCTGCATCTGAACTGGTTTTAACAAAGACCGTGTTCTCTTCCTTCGGATATGCCCTCGAGGGCTTGGTCCTGCAACCTTCTCCCATGTTTAGATTGTCAGCTTCCACCTTATATCCATCTATATACTCCACCTGGTTCACAGTCGAAATAATCCAGGGCCCAGGTTTTACCCCTTCATTGCAAAACATCGGTACCATGGTGGGCTACTTGTAGAATACGTTAATTATAGGCTGAAATTCTTCTGGGCCTTCTGAACTTTCCCTGCCCTTGGAGCCATCAGGCTGGAGGCCAGCACCTGCAGGTTCCTTCTCTACCTCCTGCCACCGTACACACTGGTGTTATTACCGCAGAGAGATAGCACCATATGCGGCATCTCCCCAGCAAGCAAGCGTACTGAGGCAATTTTTCTCACCTCACAAATCCACCGTCCAAGCCAAAGAAGGTAGCAGCTAGTGCCGGGAATCATGACCATGGGCTGTAATAAGGATGTTTACATTGCATTCCGGCTGGATCAAGGGAGAGAGAGGGTTTCACACAGTTGGCTCATGTGGCCTCCATCTTGCCTCTCCACTTCCTTCCTCCACACCTTCCACAAAGCCTGTTCCTTGAGTAATGTTCCACTGTAATGCCAGGTTGGGTCAATTCCATTCAGATGTTTTAGAAAGCGAAGATTCTTATGGGACTTAAATTAAGAATTCATTTTTAGGTCGAGCCTAGCGACTGCTGTAATAGAGTATGGGAGAGAAGTAGCGCCCACTCTCCTCCCATATTTTTCATTGGCGTGTGTCATTGTCTTTCGTAAATGCTGCCTTCAGATTCGTTAATAGGCTTTTTAGTCCCTCCTTAGTACGTCCTTGTCTTCATTTTTACCCTCCCATGGCGACTGTTCCATTTACTTCGGTTGTTACACGGGACCTGTTATTTAGTCTGTAAGCACTATTTACTTTATTGAGTTTCTCTTACTGCAGGCCGGACATGCGCTGCTTCAGCTGAAACCGCTTGTGATTTTTTAAGCAGCACAGCTGTCCCCGTAACACGGGCACCCGCTTTCAATCACTTTCATCCAGCATTATCTTGTGTCTGTTTCAACCTCCCAAGTAAAATGGATTTAGAAATGATTAGCGAATTAAGTCATGTGAATTCCAGGTAGCACATAATCGTGTGCTAATGGGCTGAAGCTGACAACAGCACATCTGTGTAACATTTCATCTGTACTAAAGCCACCTGACGGGTTGTTTTCAAAAGCCTGTTTTATTAACAACAATACCTCCACCACCACCAATACCACCAATACCACCACCAATACCAACCCCGTCAATATCACCACCAATACCACCACCACCAATACTACCGCCACCACCAATACCACCACCAACAACAACGCCACCACCATCAACACCACCAATACAACTACCACCAGCACCAATGCCACCACTAACACCAATACCACCATTATCAATACCACTACCACCAATACCACCACCATCAATACCACGACCACCATCAGTACCAACACCAACAATACCACTACCACCAATACCACCACCAATACCAAAACCACCAATACTACCACCAATACCACCACCACCAATACCATCACCACCATCATTACCATCACCTCCACCACCACCAATACCACCAACACCACCACCAATACCACCAACACCAATAATACCACCACCAATACCACCACCAATACCACAAATGCCACCACCACGTCTATTACCACCACCAATACCATCACCACAAATACCACCACCACCACCAATACCACCACCAATACCAATACCACCACCACCAATACCACCATCAACACCAATACAACCACCAATACCACCACTACCACCAATACCACCACCACCTCCAATATCACCACCAATACCACCACCACCACTAATACCACCACCACCAATACCACCACCAATATCAATACCACCACCACCAATACCACCATCAACACCAATACAACCACCAATACCACCACCACCAATACCACCACCACCTCCAATATCACCACCAATACCACCACCACCACCAATACCACCAATACCACCACCACCAATACCACCCCCAATACCACCACCAATACCACCACTAATACCACCACCAATACCACCACCACTACCAATACCACCACCAATAACACAAATACAGCATCACCAATATCACCACCACCACCAATACCACCACCAATACAACCATCACCAATACCACCAACACAACCAACACCACCACCAAGAACACCACCAATACCACCAATACCACCACCACCAATACCACCACCAATAGCACCACCTCCACCAATACTACCACCACCAATGCCACCCCCAATACCACCAATACTACCACCAACAACACCACAAATACCACCACCAATACCACTACCACCACCACCACCAATACCAACACCAATACCACCACCACCACCACCACCATCACCACCAATACCACCACCACCAATACCACCACCAATACCACCACCACCAATACCATCAGCAATACCGCCACCACCAATACCACCACCACCAATACCACCAATACCACCATCAACACTAATATCACCATCAATACCACCAGCACCAATACCATCACCACTAATACCACCACTACCACCAATACCACCACCGCCAATACCAATATCACCACCACCAATACCAACACCAATACCACCACCACCTACACCACCACCACCAATATCACCACCAATAACACCACCACAACCAATACCACCAATACCACCACCAATACCATCATCACCACCAATACCACCACCAATACCACCACTAATACCACCACCAATACCACCACCAATAACACCAATACCACTACCAATACCACCACCACAACCAACACCACCAATACTAATACCACCACCACCAATACCACAACCACCACTGCCTCTACCAATACCACCACCACCAATACCACCACTGCCACCAATACCACCACCAATACCACCACCACCAATACCACCCCCAATGCCAACACCATCACCAATACCACCACCACCAATAACACAACAACCAATACCACCACCAATTCTACCATCACCACCAATACCACCACCGTCACCAATACCACCATAATACCACTACCACCACCAATGCCTCTAACAATACTAAAACCAATACCACCACCACCAGCACCACCAATACCACCAACACCAATACCACCACCACCAATACCAACACCACCAATACCATTACCATTAATACAACCACCACCAATGCCACCACCACCAAAACCACCACCACCTACCACCAATACCACCACCACCACCACCAATACCACCACTACCACCAATACCACCACCACCAATCCAATACCACCACCACCAATACCAATGCCAATACCATCAATACCACCACCAATACCACCACCACCCAGACTACCACCAATACCACCACCATCAATACCACCACCTCTACCACCACCTCTACCACCACCAATACCACCACCAGCAATAACACCACCACCACCAATACCACGACCACCACCAACAATACCACCACCAATACCACCAATACCACCTCCACCACCAATATCACCACCACCAGTACCACCACAACCACCAATACCACCATCACCAATACCACCACCACTACCACCACCAATACCACCACCACCAATACCACCACCACCAATATCACCAATACCACCACCATCAATACCACCAATACCACCAACACCAATACCACCACCACCACCAATACCACCACCACCAATACTACCAGCACAAATACCACCACCACACCCAATACCACCAATACCACCACCACCAATATCAATACCACCACCACCAATGCCACCACCAATACCACCACCACCAGAACCAATACCACCACCACCACCAATACCACCACCACCACCAATACCACTACCACCTTTACCACCACCAATACCACCACCACCAATAATAATACCACCACCAATACCAGTACCACCACCACCAATACCAATACCACCACCACCAATACCACCACCACCAATATCACCACCACCAATACCACCACCACCACCAATATCACCACCAATACCACCACCACCAATACCACCACCACCACCAATACCACCATCCCCAATACCACCAAAATCACTACCAATATAACAACCACCACCACCAATACCACCTCCATCGCCAATACCACCAAGACCACCACCAATACCACCATCCACCTATACCATCAATACCAATACCACTAATACCAATACCACCACCACTAATACCAATACCACCACCAACAATGCTCCACCAATACCAATACCACCACCAGTACCAATACCAATACCACCATGAATACCACCACCAATACCCCACCACCAATACCACCACCAATACCACCACCATTACTACCACCAATACCACGAACACCACTACCACCAATACCAATACCACCACCAATACACCACCACCAAACCACCAGCACCACCAATACCACCAACACCAATACCACCACCACCAATACCAACACCACCAATACCATTACCATTAATACAACCACCACCAATGCCACCACCACCAAAACCACCGCCACCTACCACCAATACCACCACCACCACCACCAATACCACCACTACCACTAATACCACCACCAATCCAATACCACCACCACCAATACCAATACTACCGCCAATACCATCAATACCACCACCACCCAGACTACCACCAATTCCACCACCATCAATACCACCACCTCCACCACCACCTATACCACCACCAATACCACCACCAGCAATAACACCACCACCAACAATACCACCACCAACAATACCACCACCAATACCACCAATCCCACAACCACCACCAATATCACCACCACCAATATCACCACCACCAGTACCACCACAACCACCAATACCACCATCACCAATACCATCACCACTACCACCACCAATACCACCACCACCAATACCACCACCACCAATACCACCAATACCACCACCACCAATATCACCACCACCAGTACCACCACAACCACCAATACCACCATCACCAATACCACCACCAATATCACCACCAATACCACCACCACCAATACCACCACCACCACCAATACCACCATCCCCAATACCACCAAAATCACTACTAATATAACAACCACCACCACCAATACCACCTCCATCGCCAATACCACCAATACCACCACCAATACCACCACCACTACCACCACCACCAATACCATCAATACCAATACCACTAATACCAATACCACCACCACTAATACCAATACCACCACCAACAATGCTACCACCAATACCAATACCACCACCAGTACCAATACCAATACCACCACGAATACCATCACCACCACCAATAACCCACCACCAATACCACCACCAATACCACCACCATTACTACCACCAATACCACGAACACCACTACCACCAATACCAATACCACCACCAATACACCACCACCAAACCACCACCACCAGCACCACCAATACCACCAACACCAATACCACCACCACCAATACCAACACCACCAATACCATTACCATTAATACAACCACCACCAATGCCACCACCACCAAAACCACTGCCACCTACCACCAATACCACCACCACCACCACCAATACCACCACTACCACCAATACCACCACCAATCCAATACCACCACCACCAATACCAATACCACTGCCAATACCATCAATAACACCACCACCCAGACTACCACCAATACCACCACCATCAATACCACCACCTCCACCACCACCTATACCACCACCAATACCACCACCAGCAATAACACCACCACCAACAATACCACCACCACCAACAATACCACCACCAATCCCACCAATCCCACCACCACCACCAATATCACCACCACCAGTACCACCACAACCACCAATACCACCATCACCAATACCACCACCACTACCACCACCAATACCACCACCACCAATACCACCACCACCAATATCACCAATACCACCACCATCAATACCACCAAAACCACCAACACCAATACCACCACCAATACCAATACCACCACCACCAATACCACCATCAACACCAATACAACCACCAATACCACCACCACCAATACCACCACCACCTCCAATATCACCACCAATACCACCACCACCACCAATACCACCAATACCACCACCACCAATACCACCCCCAATACCACCACCAATACCATCACTAATACCACCACCAATACCACCACCACTACCAATACCACCACCAATAACACAAATACAGCATCACCAATATCACCACCACCACCAATACCACCACCAATACAACCACCACCAATACCACCAACACAACCAACACCACCACCAAGAACACCACCAATACCACCAATACCACCACCACCAATACCACCACCAATAGCACCACCTTCACCAATACTACCACCACCAATGCCACCCCCAATACCACCAATACTACCACCAACAACACCACCAATACCACCACCAATACCACTACCACCACCACCACCAATACCAACACCAATACCACCACCACCATCACCACCAATACCACCACCACCAATACCACCACCACCAATACCACCAGCAATACCGCCACCACCAATACCACCACCACCAATACCACCAATACCACCATCAACACTAATATCACCATCAATACCACCAGCACCAATACCATCACCACTAATACCACCACTACCACCAATACCACCACCGCCAATACCAATATCACCACCACCAATACCAACACCAATACCACCACCACCTACACCACCACCACCAATATCACCACCAATAACACCACCACAACCAATACCACCAATACCACCACCAATACCATCATCACCACCAATACCACCACCAATACCACCACTAATACCACCACCACCACCAATACCACCACCAATAACACCAATACCACTACCAATACCACCACCACAACCAACACCACCAATACTAATACCACCACCACCAATACCACAACCACCACCGCCTCTACCAATACCACCACCACCAATACCACCACTGCCACCAATACCACCACCAATACCACCACCACCAATACCACCACCAATGCCAACACCATCACCAATACCACCACCACCAATAACACAACAACCAATACCACCACCAATTCTACCACCACCACCAATACCACCACCGTCACCAATACCACCATAATACCACTACCACCACCAATGCCACTAACAATACTAAAACCAATACCACCACCACCAGCACCACCAATACCACCAACACCAATACCACCACCACCAATACCAACACCACCAATACCATTACCATTAATACAACCACCACCAATGCCACCACCACCAAAACCACCACCACCTACCACCAATACCACCACCACCACCACCAATACCACCACTACCACCAATACCACCACCACCAATCCAATACCACCACCACCAATACCAATGGCAATACCATCAATACCACCACCAATACCACCACCACCCAGACTACCACCAATACCACCACCATCAATACCACCACCTCCACCACCACCTATACCACCACCAATACCACCACCAGCAATAACACCACCACCACCAATACCACGACCACCACCAACAATACCACCACCAATACCACCAATACCACCTCCACCACCAATACCACCATCACTAATACCACCACCACTACCACCACCAATACCACCACCACCAATACCACCACCACCAATATCACCAATACCACCACCATCAATACCACCAATACCACCAACACCAATACCACCACCACCACCAATACCACCACCACCAATACTACCAGCACAAATACCACCACCACACCCAATACCACCAATACCACCACCACCAATATCAATACCACCACCACCAATGCCACCACCAATACCACCACCACCAGAACCAATACCACCACCACCACCAATACTACCACCAATACCACCACCACCACCAATACCACTACCACCTTTACCACCACCAATACCACCACCACCAATAATAATACCACCACCAATACCAGTACCACCACCACCAATACCAATACCACCACCACCAATACCACCACCACCAATATCACCACCACCAATACCACCACCACCACCAATATCACCACCAATACCACCACCACCAATACCACCACCACCACCAATACCACCATCCCCAATACCACCAAAATCACTACCAATATAACAACCACCACCACCAATACCACCTCCATCGCCAATACCACCAAGACCACCACCAATACCACCATCCACCTATACCATCAATACCAATACCACTAATACCAATACCACCACCACTAATACCAATACCACCACCAACAATGCTCCACCAATACCAATACCACCACCAGTACCAATACCAATACCACCATGAATACCACCACCACCACCAATACCCCACCACCAATACCACCACCAATACCACCACCATTACTACCACCAATACCACGAACACCACTACCACCAATACCAATACCACCAATACCAATACACCACCACCAAACCACCACCACCAGCACCACCAATACCACCAACACCAATACCACCACCACCAATACCAACACCACCAATACCATTACCATTAATACAACCACCACCAATGCCACCACCACCAAAACCACCGCCACCTACCACCAATACCACCACCACCACCACCAATACCACCACTACCACCAATACCACCACCAATCCAATACCACCACCACCAATATCAATACCACCGCCAATACCATCAATACCACCACCACCCAGACTACCACCAATACCACCACCATCAATACCACCACCTCCACCACCACCTATACCACCACCAATACCACCACCAGCAATAACACCACCACCAACAATACCACCACCACCACCAACAATACCACCACCAATACCACCAATCCCACAACCACCACCAATATCACCACCACCAATATCACCACCACCTGTACCACCACAACCACCAATACCACCATCACCAATACCATCACCACTACCACCACCAATAATACCACCACCAATACCACCACCACCAATACCACCAATACCACCACCACCAATATCACCACCACCAGTACCACCACAACCACCAATACCACCATCACCAATACCACCACCAATATCACCACCAATACCACCACCACCAATACCACCACCACCACCAATACCACCATCCCCAATACCACCAAAATCAGTACCAATATAACAACCACCACCACCAATACCACCTCCATCGCCAATACCACCAATACCACCACCAATACCACCACCACTACCACCACCACCAATACCATCAATACCAATACCACTAATACCAATACCACCACCACTAATACCAATACCACCACCAACAATGCTACCACCAATACCAATACCACCACCAGTACCAATACCAATACCACCACGAATACCACCACCACCACCAATACCCCACCACCAATACCACCACCAATACCACCACCAATACCACCACCATTACTACCACCAATACCACGAACACCACTACCACCAATACCAATACCACCACCAATACACCACCACCAAACCACCACCACCAGCACCACCAATACCACCAACACCAATACCACCACCACCAATACCAACACCACCAATACCATTACCATTAATACAACCACCACCAATGCCACCACCACCAAAACCACCGCCACCTACCACCAATACCACCACCACCACCACCAATACCACCACTACCACCAATACCACCACCAATCCAATACCACCACCACCAATACCAATACCACTGCCAATACCATCAATACCACCACCACCCAGACTACCACCAATACCACCACCATCAATACCACCACCTCCACCACCACCTATACCACCACCAATACCACCACCAGCAATAACACCACCACCAACAATACCACCACCACCACCAACAATACCACCACCAATCCCACCAATCCCACCACCACCACCAATATCACCACCACCAGTACCACCACAACCACCAATACCACCATCACCAATACCACCACCACTACCACCACCAATACCACCACCACCAATACCACCACCACCAATATCACCAATACCACCACCATCAATACCACCAAAACGACCAACACCAATACCACCACCAATACCAATACCACCACCACGAATACTACCAGCACAAATACCACCACCACACCCAATACCACCAATACCACCACCACCAATATCAATACCACCACCACCAATGCCACCACCAATACCACCACCACCAGAACCAATACCACCACCATCACCAATACTACCACCAATACCACCACCACCACCAATACCACTACCACCTTTACCACCACCAATACCACCACCACCACCAATATCACCACCAATACCACCACCAACAATACCACCACCAATACCACCATCCCCAATACCACCAAAATCACTACCAATATAACAACCACCACCTCCAATACCACTGCCATCGCCAATACCACCGCCACCAATACCACCACCAATACCACCACCACCAATACCATCAATACCAATACCACTAATACCAATACCACCACCACTAATACCAATACCACCACCAACAATACTACCACCAATACCAATACCACCACCAGTACCAATACCAATACCACCACGAATACCACCACCACCACCAATACCCCACCACCAATACCACCACCAATACTACCACCAATACCACGAACACCACTACCACCAATACCAATACCACCACCACGAATACTACCAGCACAAATACCACCACCACACCCAATACCACCAATACCACCACCACCAATATCAATACCACCACCACCAATGCCACCACCAATACCACCACCACTAGAACCAATACCACCACCATCACCAATACTACCACCAATACCACCACCACCACCAATACCACTACCACCTTTACCACCACCAATACCACCTTTACCACCACCAATATCACCACCAATACCACCACCAACAATACCACCACCAATACCACCATCCCCAATACCACCAAAATCACTACCAATATAACAACCACCACCTCCAATACCACTGCCATCGCCAATACCACCGCCACCAATACCACCACCAATACCACCACCACCAATACCATCAATACCAATACCACTAATACCAATACCACCACCACTAATACCAATACCACCACCAACAATACTACCACCAATACCATACACCACCAGTACCAATACCAATACCACCACGAATACCACCACCACCACCAATACCCCACCACCAATACCACCACCAATACCACCACCAATACCACCACCAATACTACCACCAATACCACGAACACCACTACCACCAATACCACCACCAATACACCACCACCAATGCCACCCCCACCAATACCACCACCACCACCAATACCTCCAATACCAGCACCACCAATACCACCACCACCAATACCACTACCACCACCACCAATACCCCACCACCAATACCACCACCACCAATATCACCACCACCAATCCCACCACCACAAATCCCACCACCACAGCCAATACCACCAATACCACCACCACCAATACCAATACCACCACCACCAATACCACCACCACCAATACCACCACCATCAATATCGCCACCACCAATACCACCACCACGACCAATACCACCACCAATACAACCACCACCAATACCAATACCACCACCAATACCAGTACACCCACCACCAATACCCATACCACCACCAATACCAATACTTCCACCACCAATACCAATATCACCAATACCACCACCACCAATATCACCACCACCAATACCACCAGCACCACCAATATCACCACCACTAATACCACCACCACCAATTCCACAAATACCACCACCAATACCACAATCACTACCACCAATACCACCACCAATACCGCAAACACCACCACCACCATTACCACCACCAATACCACCACCACCATTACCACCACCACCACCAATACAACCAAAACCACCAATACCACCACAACCAATGCCAATACCACCACCACCAATACCAATACCACCACCACCAGTACCAATACCAATACCACCACCAATAGCAATACCACCACCAATACCACCACCAACAATACCACCACCAATACCACCACCACCTTCAATACCCCACCACCAATACTACCACCAATACTACCACTAATACCAATAGCACCACAACCAATACCAATACCACCACTAATACCACCACCACCATTACCATCAATGCCACCCCCACCAATACCACCACCACCACCAATACCTCCAATACCAGCACCACCAATACCAGCACCACCAATACCACCCCCCACCAATACCACCACCACCACCAATACCCCACCACCAATACCACCACCACCACCAATATCACCACCACCAATACCACCAATACCAATACCACCAATACCAATACCACCACCACCAATACCAATACCAATACCACAACCACCAATACCACCACCACCACCAATATTGCCACCACCAATACAACCACCACCAATACCAATACCACCACCAATACCAGTACACCCACCACCAATACCCATACCACCACCAATACCAACACTTCAACCTCCAATATCAATATCATCAATACCACCACCACCAATATCACCACAACCAATACCAATACCACTACCACCAATACCAATACCACCACCACCAGTACCAATACCAATACCACCACCAATAGCAATACCACCACCAATACCACCACCAATACCACCACCACCTTCAATACCCCACGACCAATACTACCACCAATACTTCCACTAATACCAATACCACCACCAATACCACCACCACCACTACCAATACCTCCAATACTAGCACCACCAATACCACCACCACCAATACCACCACCAATACCACCAATACCACCACCACCAATACCATCACCACCAATACCAATACCGCCACCACCAATACCAGTACCACCACCACCAATACCATTAGCTCCACCAATACAATACCACCAATACCGCCACCACCAATACCACCAATACCACCACTACCAATACCACCACCAATACTACCAATACTACCAATACCACCACCACCAATACCACTGCCACCATTACCAATACCACCACCACCAATACCAATACCACCACCTCAGCACCTCTCGCTCACTAGTAATAGCAGGGGCACTGTATGAGGCTGGAGCTGCAGCCAAGACCATCCCTCCCTCCCTCCATGCCTGCCATAAAGCACAACCCGCCCTACCCCAGGAGGTGAAGCCAGGGCCCTACTACAGCTGTAGTTTTTTATTAGGCCAAAGATAGCAATGACATTACGCAATGCCACACTGCACACTCAAATCACGGAGAGGGCAGGAAATAGCCCCCCCTCCTGCTCTTCCTCCTGAGCTGTGACAGTGTAATCACAGAGTGAAAGATGTTGGAGGGCTTTGTTAGTGTTTATAGCTCGGATCATATGTGACTCTCACTTCACACTTTGTGTCTTCTTCACTGCACTATTTATCACTACTTTGCAGACGTCGCAGGCCAGTCTCTTCCTCTGATGTTTACAATCTAACAAGCGGTCGAGAAGGCCCTTTATTGTAATGAAATAGGTCTCGCATTTGCTAGAGTTTATTAGTATTGTAAATAAATTGCCTTTTATTTATGTTTTAAAACCAAAACATAAATAAAAGGCATTGTCATTTACAATGCCAATAGCTCAAACTTGTGTGAATGCGAGACCTATTGCATTGCAAATGCTTGTTTGTATTCCTTCCAAATACCCTTAATACACTTGCACAAACTTGTGATACTCAACTCAAATCAGTTGAACTCTGTTTTTGGAACATTTCATGCAGATTCATCAACCGGCGCCAAACGTGTTAGGAAACAAAAAAAGCCTTTCAATGGAAACTGAATTAACCATAACTTCAAAGTTGTTGTTGCTGACTGTGCACTATATATACATATACTTTATTTCCCCACTTATTCGCTTGGGACATGCCATTCTGAGTATGTCAGGCAAAGACATCACAACTGAAAATTTGATGCGCAGTGTACTGCATGTTCATAAAAAAATTGAAGAGTCCATACCAACGTTTACAGGTGTAAAATATCCTTCTGTATATTTAAATCTTAAGCAGGCAACTTCTATTGGAAAGTCTCAATATTTAGCTGATTTGAACTTTATTTACCTCTCTCTGTTATTTTATCGATATGCAACCATGGTACAGGCAATATGGTTGCCTTCTTCATGTTTAACAACTTGTTCTAAGTATATATCTAGCTTCCCCTGTTTTGAAATTCAAAATTTAGGTGAAAATCTCTATTCAACTTTAAACAATTCTTTTTCCCTGCCTTATCTTTGTATGGGGTATGCACAACAAGGTTTTCTCTGCAATGCTCCTTGCTTGGATTTCCTCACATGCATCAACCACAATCTTCCAGATTCACCTTGCTGTCCTCTAATATTTTCAAGCACTCACGAGAATGGCTCTGTTATCTCAATGCTGCTTTATACGTAGAATGCTGTCATTTTGCCTAATGATCCACCTCTCATTCATTAGCAGTTCTACTAAGGAAGTACAGTTGGTTCACTGAAGCCAATTGTGTAATCTCAGGAACCAGGCACCTCTCTGAGGATTAGTCTCAGAGAGGTCCTCGGTAACTTTATAAGGTGAGTTACTCCAGGTGCTACCAATTCACTGCTTTCTATCAAGTAACCTGCATAATACTGTTGATTGTGGAATTCATCCCCTTTTCCGTTCCACTGCTGAATCCTATCACATCAGTTGGTTACTTCCAACATTTCTATTTGAGAACTCTTCACCTCAACAACTAATCCGAACATTCCAACAATACGTTCAGAGGTGCTTCATCGCTGGCAGACACTGGAACATTCTGTACAGCACCATACACACTACCTCTCATACACGTAATGAAAGAAATAACATGAATTCCTGCGACATGCCACATGCAACCACTAAACAACTCCATACAACAGTAAAAGTTGTCCTGTCTAAATAATAGGGAGCCACCAAGAAGTATACTAGTATTATCAATACGATAACAGTCACTTCTATATAAGCACTATAATTGTCTTCTCATAAAGGCTACAATTAATACTGAAATTTGTGTCTGTTTAAGCAAATGTTCATTTAAGTTTATGCATGTGTCATACAGCCAGCCCTTTATTGGTAGAGAACCATGAGGCTGGATACTGTTGCAGGCAGTATTAGACGGGTTCCAGGTGAAGAGGTGTACTGCTTAAATTATGGCCCAGAATTATTATAATTTTGCATTCGGGTTACATCACTTTTGTGGCACAGCCCTGACTCAAAACCATTTTTGGCATTTACTAGGCCATGCAAAGCTACTTTGTGTGGCTCTGCGTAGTTTAGTAAATACAAATGATGCAACTCAGTGAATGGCACTGCCTTGCATTACTTTGCGTCAAGTAGAAAT
This sequence comes from Calotriton arnoldi, assembly GCA_963921515.1. NCBI lineage: Eukaryota > Metazoa > Chordata > Amphibia > Caudata > Salamandridae > Calotriton > Calotriton arnoldi. Next base: position 122,570 of record CAWUFW010018096.1, read on the forward strand.
TAGATGTGTGGAACACAGCTTTCCCCTTCATTCACCCATGTATTTGACACAAACCCAGATTTGCGACGATTTGTAAACCTGGATATGCGCCAAAATTGTAAGCCTACCTGAAAGAGCAGTAGCAAAGAGAGATATCTTAATTTCTCCTTGTTACTTCCTCTTTCCATGTGTTCTGCATTCTGCAACACACACAGGAAGAGGAATATGCAGGAGGGGCATAGGAAAAGGTATCGCTTCCTGCACAAAAACAATCCAGCTTGTAACTCAGGCACTCTTGTACCAGGCACCCTTGTACCATGGTGCAAAGGTGCCTGCTTTGGCAGGGCACTAGGAAGCACAAAGTGTGCCAGCACACGAAGAGAGCAGAAATGCACCACATCTTTGTAAATATGGAACATTTCTGCTCTTTTCCTTTCGTGCAGTGTGGCGCAGCACGTTCCTTTGATGCGCTGCGATGCATGAAATAATAATAAATATGCTGCTATTTTCTTCACTCAATCAATCAATCAGGATTTGGAGAGCATGACTGCTTCAACCGTGAGGAGTGATTGTTATCTAATTTTACCTACATCTCTGTTTGAAAAGTTGGTTCATGCAGTTGGTTGGTTGCGTGAGCATCCATGCTCTATGCAGGTCTGTATATGGTATAATCTCATTCTCTATGTGAAATCAACATACCAATGTATCTCTTACCAGTACTGTCAGAGATTCTCACATATCCTTCTGTCAGTTTTGAGATGATCAGCCAGTGCTTTAAGTTTATACATTCAGGTAAATGTCATATGCTTTCCTTCCAAAATGTCCGTTATATTATCTACAGTACAGTGGCATTGGGCATATATCTACTCCTAATATATACTGAAGATTTCCAACTCTGTGCTGGAGAGGCAGCTACTTCACTGCCTTCTGGGCTGTCATCACTCCAGCTCTAAGTAGTGACTTGTGACTGCGCTTTTAATCTTTTATAAGACCACCTTCATTGGTAAATGCCTCAAGGTTTTCATTGTTGCTTGTTTTATACCTGCGATTGCTGTCCATTTTAAATCTCTGAAAGTGATGCATAGGGCCATTATGCCATTAGAGCGCCTTATTTAGTGTTTGGCGGATGGAATACTCCATCACAAACGTGGTGGATATACCATCCGTGGCATTGCAAGTTTCATAGACTTTAATGCATTTGTAATATGGCTGACAGGATATCCGCCATGTTTTTGATGGAGCATCCCATGTGCCAAGCTCTAAATAAGTCACTTAATCATGTATTAACCCACTCCTGCTATAATTCTTTGGGGGTAGGATACACACGGGTTCTGGCACTGCTGTGTGCTTGTTAAATGTGGTACCTACTAGGGACAACCTCAGTGAGTTGCTTACTTGTTAAATCAACACATTGGCTCAAACTGCAGAAATGTAGTCCATGTTTATAATAAATGGGGGCGGGTGTACAAAGGAGTTAGTAGAAATATAAAGCATGAAAAGATTCAAGCAGAAATTAAAATATATGTTTAGAGCATCAGCACAGGATTAATATAAAAAATAAAGAGGGCCACAGGCAACCCTAAACAAGTTCAGACGAAAAGAAGTGAGACATGTCTGCTGCCATGGGAAAAGAACTTAGGCGGGGAGAGAGGGGAAAGACCACAGGAAAAGATTTGTCGTGCCGCAGAAATACTAAAGTCGATTTCACCATAAATGGGCAAAGACAACAGTCATCAAGGAAACGTTTGAGGAAGAACAATGTAATGTAAGACATTAGAAAGTCAGTGTCTGTGGAAAACATATAGATTTGGGGTTGGGATCACTGCTTAGTCAATGGCAATTAAAATCCATTAATGAAAAAAACGTGTTACCTATCCTCTATGGACACTCTGACACTATCTGCTTTATGCATCTTCATTTTGTAAAAGCTAAACCAAATAAAGGCAATTGTCTGCAGGTATTTTGATTTCATATTACAAAAATGTTTTAATTTGCAGATACCCTTCCTACGGAATTAATTGAATTACTAATGGTTTTTGTTTGTATAAAATGAGATTTCGCTCAAGCTTAATAGCGTAACAATTGTTAGCACGATTGACTTTTGTTTAGTTTAAATACTTCACGCCTGGCAACACTTATTGGTCACATTAGCTAAAACCTAATGGTGAGGAAATACCTGTAACATCCACATTTGCTTCTTTAACAATGATTAGACATAACATCAATGTTCGTTTTTTTAGCACATAGGAGACACAAATGTAATTAAAAAAATCCTGCTTTAGCATATATTAGCACTGTTTAGGGTTCATAAACTTATTTCCCTTGTATCTATGTTTGCAAAGTTTTAAAATCTAAGCATAGCTTTCTCATATTATTTATGTAGATATTTAACTTTCAGGAATTCACAATTATCTCTCAGTAATCAAATTAATGACCTCTTCATTCACATGAAATTTGATACTAATTCTCTGCCATTATGATATTAAATTTGTAGATTCGTTATCTAAAATCAGGTATAGAACTTAATAAATAAACCATAGAAAGCACTAATTAGTACTAGGCAAAACATGTTTGTAGGAAGAATAAACAAATGAACCGAAAGAATGATATTCTGTAAAGGTTTCCGATGGATATATATGTAGATAAACTACAATTTTCAGTACCATAAATAGTCTTTGCAAGACGAGAACTGATATAGCATATTTAAAAACAAAGATAGTTACTGAATTCACAAGATCAATAACCATCTCTTGGGAAAATATAGAAGAGGATGAAGAGTGATAAATTATATTTCGGAGATCAAAGAAGGTGGTTAAATGCCAAATAGAGAATCCCACCTACAGAAGAAAACCCAATTTTACTTAATTAAGCACATGGTAGAAATTTAAGAAGTATAATAGAGTTTACGTAAGGATAAAATAGGAACAACAAGATTTTATACATACTTTTAAAAAATATTTTATTAGTTTTAAGACTAAAGTTTTAGTTTTTTATTGTATTTTAGATATTTGTCTATCGTAAAATGTGTACAGTGTTGTTAATCTATGAATTGTTATTTTGATTTTGGGAATGTCAACGAATACAATTGTCTTTGTTTCCATTGGACACTGTAACTTGCGGCAATTGGCTTTTATGATTGATTTAATCGAAATAAAGCATAAATTGAAAAAAAATTGAATTGAAAACCCAATTAATGTCAATGAAGGCATCATGAGTGACTTGCACTCTAGGAAATTTCAAGCATTTGGGCTTTAACCAAGCACCTGCAAATTCATTCTGCAAAATTAATCGGTTTCAGTGTAGTTTGTGATACTCTGAAAAGTGTAAAGGGTCGCTCGAGTCAGATCATTACTTATGTTTACTTACACGATTCTGATTGACCTTCGCAAAAATAACGGTTATTCCACTTAAAGATGGAACTGTGCAATACTGTCAATGCCTGGAGAATGTGTTGTAAATAATAAGTGCTTTGGAAACAAGTAAATGGATAAGCAAGGCTGACACATTACATTGTGCTGTAAACATTTAAAGAAAAACTGGAAGAGCCGATCAAATCTGTTCGAAATTGGGTGGTTGGTTGACTGGTGTGTGAACGCTCAACAAGCAACAGCCACAATCCCCTCTTGCAGGGTGAACCACAAAAAGTCTGTATATTAACCTATGCATAACCCTGGATAGCTTGGCACAAAAGGCAGTCAGCCTTAACTTAGAGGCAATGTGTAAACTATTTATGCAGCACACAAACAATAATAAAGCAAAAACACAACCCAAGGAAAATACCAAACCTATTTAGAAAAAAAGAGTAAATTTGAATACATTATTTGACACCAAAATGACAAGAAATCCAATCAATAGAACCAGAGTGATGAATTTGTAATTTTTTAGCGAAGCTAGTGCCTAAAAGATCAAATCGGCAACCATGGGCATCTAGTTTCGCAAGACTGGTTCAAAGTAAATAAACATGGCCGACCGCAATGGAACTCAGTTCGGATACATGAAATGGATTGGGCACGGTCAGCACTTAGCTTCTGACTTAGAAGAAATTCTGAGGAAACTTGTCTGAGAAGGTAAAAGATCAGCGGGGCAAAGCTGCAAGAGGTGTCCGAGGAGGGAGTGTCGTCGGCGGATGGCCGTGGGTCAAAGCCGTGGTGAAGATTTCTATGTTCCGACTTAATAGGCAAAATGGAAGCCAAAAATCTCCAGCAGGGCGAGGCAGAGGGCGGTAGCTGAAAACAACTTCAACCTTTTATGTCCCTGTGGCTCTGAACAGGAGGCCAGCAAACTAGCCCTTGGAGTAACGTCTGGCAATCCTGGGTGCGGGTGAAGATGGAGGGGTCAGCAATAGGGCTGGCCTTTAAGGGTGGGTTCCAGGTAGGCTCCAGGAAGCAGAGCAGTCCTTCCAGCTACAGCAGCAGTTTGGCAGGAGTGCACAACAGGTCACAGCAGCAGTCAGTCCTCTGAGAGTCTTTCCACAGTAGTAAGATGACATCTGGGTCTGAAGGTCCTATTTTTATACCCTGGTGTCCTTCTTCTGGAAGGTGGTAGAAACATCTGGAAAGGTTCTTCGAAGTGCATGGAATTTCCTGACTTCCCTGCCCTGACTCCAAGCTGGCTGTAGTGACAATAAAGGCCCTATGTGTGAAGGCAGAGCACAGGCTATTCACTTTTAAGTGGGTCTGAGCTCAGCTCCCCCATCCTGCCAGCATACGGCCCATTGTAGCACACCTAATCCCTCTATTGGGTGACTGACCTTGAGGAATTCACAAAGTCTGTCAGCTACACCCAGTCATGTGACCCAAGACAGGTTGCAGGCCCAAAGGGCTAAGGGCAAGAAAATGTCAACTTTATAAAAGTGGCATTTTCAAAATTGTAATAAAAAATCCGACTTTACCATTAAAGAGGGTTTATCATTACAATTTCATTGACACCAAACATGACATAACTACAAGCTACCAATTAGAAATGACAGCTTATTAAATATAATAATGAATCTCTAATGTTATCCTATGGGAGAGGTAGGCCTCACAGTGGTGAATAACAAATGTAGGAGTTTTTCACTACCAGGTAATGTAAAACTTAATAGTAATTGTCCAACCTTTTAATTACACAGCACCCTGCCCTATGTGCTACCTATGGCCTCCTGTAGGGATGACTTATATAAGGGGGTTTAAATGCCAAGTCAACATGACTATTTAAAACTGCATTCAGGCTGCAATGGCAAACCTGGGACATGTTTTAAAGTGCTACTCAAGTGGGTGGCACAATAGTTGCTGCAGACCAACTCGCCCGGAATTTCGGGCTGGACTGTTCCCATGGGGAGCTGGGTAAGGACTGATATGCATATGGCTGGGTTTAAACTGGAATGTCATGGGGAGCGCAATAACAATGCATTTAGGCCCAGATCCTTGTACTGGAGTGAATGTTTGACAATGTTAAACATTTTGTCCATCAATTGTTCTTTTTGCAGACCAACTGGTAGCGTTTAATTTACAGGCCCTGGGTATTTGGTATACCACTTTACAAGGGAAGTATAAGTAAATAATATGTCATTTAGGTATATGCCAATAAAACCATATTTACGGGAGTGAGCACAATCACTTTAGACCTGGTTAGCAGTGGTAAAGTGAACAGAGTCCTAAGGCCAACAAAAATTAATTTCGGCAAACATTGGAGGCAAGTAGGCAAAAAGTTTGGGGAAAGACCACCCTAAGGCTTCCATGTCTAACAGTCTGGCTCGTATAATTAATACATCAATAGGCGACTTTGTGTTGAGAAGTAAATGGGCTGGTGGGTAGTTGGTGATGTGGATGTATTGATGAGTGACTGGTGTGTTGAATTGTGGAGTACGTAGAGGTTCCATGTGTCAGTGGATGGACCAGTGGATAGTTTAGGGGATGCATGGATGAGTGAGCAGATGTCTCAGTGGGTCAGTCTGGTGAACAAGGGGATGTATAGAGCACATACTGAATGCCTAAAGGATTGTTTGAGGGCTAAAATGCTTGATGAACAGACAAGTGGCTAGATGGATGAGAGTGGATACTAGTATGAGTGGGTGAATCAATGAGAGTGAATGCCTGGGTGGTTGGGTGATTTGATGGATGAGTGAGTGGTGTCCTAATTGGGTGGAGGACAGGATGGGTGAGTGGGTGGGTGGGTTAGTAGGTGCACGGATGGCAGAGTTGTTAATTAGTTGGATGAATGAGTAGATGCATGCCTGGGTGGATGGAAAGTTGGATGGATTAGAGAGTGGATATGTGAAGGGTCAGAAAGTTGCATGGGTGAGTGCATGCATCAATTATATTGTTGGTGAATCAGTGAGTATATGGACAGAATAGGTGGATGAGTTGTTGTATACATGAATGCCTGAATGGGAGGATGGTTATATGGTTTGCTAAGTGCATGCCTGCATTGGTGGATGGTTCAGTCAGTGGCCAGGTAACAGAATAGCTGAGTGAGTGGATTCAGAGAGGGAACTGATTTGACACTTAATGGAACAAATGCAATACATTTGTGAACCTTAAGGTTCGAACAGAATCAATTACCCTTGCATGGGATTCCACATGAGACTGCATGCTTTCCGCAACCTTGCAATATCATCACAGTGTGTGCAGAAGTGACCGGGGTAGGGACGGCTTACTAATCACATATCAGAAGCAAGAAAGAAGGCCATGTATGGGATTTTGAGTAGTGAGCACATGATTTGATATTGCGCACATTATGGCAGTGGCTCATTCACATATTGGCCCTTCAATGTGCAACATGCAGAGGAGGTATGAAGCAGTAAGCTGTAGGAGCCAATGCATTTAGAATTTGCCCTCTACTATTTAGGAGGTTCCTCCTGTTCCTCAACCTAAAAATGTCCGGCCACAGTCGGAGCAGTACTGGGGTTTCCCAGGACCATCCTAGCTAGAGTCCTGAAGGTTGGAGCTACACACAGAGTCAAGCCCAGTACACAGCACTAGTGTGGATTGCATAGTAGAAGTGCAACGCAAAGGCTGTTAGCATAGTGACATAGCTCTTTGTTAACTTTTTTTACTGCTAGGTGCAATAATGCACAGCCTCTCACTGGTACACACAGCAGTAGTAAGGGGGAAGTACCATGCAGCAAGTCTTCAACATACACCAGCATATTGATTTTCAAAGCCCACCAACTCTCACATACATCCACTAAAATATTGGATGTTATAATATGGGAATCTCTTTCTGCCATCCCTGGCATGGTTAGCTCTCTCAATGGCAGTGCAGACCAACATCAATCTGGGAGTAGTATGACAGAGGCATGCATGGCTAAACCATGTGTGCCTCTATATCTGTGACAAATGTGTCTGAACAATGCATTCCTTTACCACGCATGCCTTTACCATGCAATTTTGTGGTAAAGGCATGACTGGTGAAGATATGCGTGGTAAAGCTCACACCCCAGCCCCCCGCCCTGTGCACTAAATACTACCCGACCCCATTGAGCCCTAAAAACTACCCAATCCCCCTGAGCCCTAAACATAACCTGACTCCCCCTGAGTCCGAAAAACTACTCTGACCCCTGGATCCTACACACTACCCTGATCCCCCTGAGTCCTAAATACGACCTTGACCCCCCCTGAGCCCTAAACACTACCCCAACCCCGAACCCTAAACACTACCCCAACCCCCAGCCCTACAAACTTCCCCAACCCCCAAGCCCTAAAAACTACCCCAACCCTTAAAAACAACCCCCACCCCCAAAGCCTCACTTACCATACTGCATCCTCTCCCGATACTTCCTCTTCCTGTGCCCGCCCCTCCCAGTATCTAGACCATGCACAGCCTTAATCACGCATTTGTGTGGTTAAGGCAAATACATGGTTAAGGCAAGCGTAGTTCCGCTTGTGGGGAACTGGCATGCGTGGCTCAGTCTGCTTAATAAAGGCCCCAATCTGGAAAATAGTATTTTTGCCAACACTTATCACTTGAAAATGTAAAGGTGTGCAATACATCTATGGAAATGTGAAAGTTACTTCAAATGATCAATAGTTAAGGGGGGCCAATCCAAACCAATCATTCTTTGAAAGGGGTAACTCAAACCTCCTTTTAGTCATGTTCATTACTAAAACTGCTGGCTATCACCAGACCTAAAATCCATGATGGATTTATGCTTGTTTCTTTGTTCAAGGGAGTAGGCAAAACTGGATTACAATATCACAAAATAAGACTTTTACAAATAGATCTTCCTCATTGCTGTGTCCATTGGTCTGAACAGATATTTAGCAAGCATATCACCCTATTAGGAGACGTTGTGAGGTCTGAAACACTATAATAATAGTATTTATTGATCTAAATGGGATAATGTATCACTTGCCACACATTATAAGGATATTGCATGTCACTGAGGAGTTCCATGACCATATAGAGGAAAAAGGCAGAAGGCTGAGTTCCTTTCTAAGGGCATGGAACTCCTAGGTGAGTTGCAATAGCCTTATCATGTAGGCCAGGGAAAACATGAATCCTTATAAAACATGGTCACACCATCACCTTCCCCACAATCGCACAAACCTCTTTCCATTAAATCCTTTGTTTGTAGCTCTTTCACATGAAAAATAGAGAATATATGCAAGCATTAAGAATAAAAATAACCTCAGTTATTTTTTTGGACAAATATTTTTGAATCAGTTTAGTATAAGTCAGTGTAAAAAAGGGTTGCCGTAGCTTGGAATGTATAGAAACATGAGAAACATGCAGAAAGATTCTTACTTTTCTATTATTACCTATCGTGGCTCCCAGTGTGCCTGGAGTCTGCCTAGAGCCTGCTGGAGATTAAAACATTGTTTCCGCATGCTTTGCTCTACCACATTGTAGCACCAATGGTGCTTGCTGGAATTGAGCGGAAGCATTTTTCTACCGCCCTGCTCTCACCTTTGAGTGGGAATAACACAACAAAGCAAAAGGCTGCTCTCAGAAGACAGTTGCAGCAACACTTGAGTTCACTGGGACCTGTTGGAGCCTGCTGAAAATATTGTTTGGAATGCTGTGCATTACTGACTCGCAAGATGATTGGGCCTCTCCAGAACAGTTTTACTGGAATGCTATAAGCTAAACACAAAGACCCCACCCTCCCAGGACAGACGTGTTAATAAATTAATAAAGAATAGTCTCTCATGTAATCTTCAGGTCACATACGGATACTGTGGCAAGGCCAACCATCCTTATGAGGTTGTTTTATAGAAAACCAATGAATTGGACAATAGTAACACTTGTTGTTTACAGCTCTTAGAAATGGCAAACATGATTTTAAGCACTACTTACAAACGCAATACCTTTATTTGCATTGTTATTGTTGCTGTTCTTGTGGTTATTGTTATTAATATTATTATTTGTATTATTAGTGTTAGTATTAGTAGTAGTATTGTGGATAATAATAATAATGAGAAGAAGTATATTCAAATGTATTTATTTATGTCTCTTTAAAGTGCATTTGCGTCCTTTAATTTAAAGAACCCTGTTGCTAAGATTTTTTTTTTTTTTTTTTCCTCATTTTGCCAACGCTCATACTGAGTCTCCTCCTCTCTCCCTACATTCCGTATGAAAACCGTCTGAGAGGAAATGGAGTACTCTCTAAGAGAAATGCTGTTTCTAGTCCCATCTCCACTTCTACCTGTACGGCCCTTAGAGATACCAGAACCGCCAGCACTATTAGGCTTAATCATTGGACCTGCTTGTCCTTTCTCTCCATCCCAACATTAAGGTCCAGATCTTGTCTCTACTTTCTGGATCACAGGCCATATCTGATTCACTAGCTGATATAACACTCTTTAAACATTCAGCAAAGGTCGGTGAATTTTCAGATTTCCACTTTAATACATATTTCGCGTCTTGCCAATATTACTACATAGAAGGTAAACATACAACCCACCTCCTTCTTCATCCCTTCTTCTTGCGTAAGCCCAAAAAATATTAGATGTGGGCTTACCTTCATCTTTTTTCCCCGAACATCTCCTAGAAAATTACATATGTCCAACCAATATTGTGTAATCTTTGGGCATTCTAAAAACATATGCAAGTCATCAGCTTCTTCATGCTTGCATCTTGGACAGCAATATTGATTACCAGTAACGTTCGACAACTTCCACGGGGACCAGTAAACTCTGTGGACAGTAAACAGATGATTTCGTTTTAGCGAGGCAGGTTTTACAACTACTCGTAACATATCGAAAGAATCCGTCCACAGAGTCTTGGCTTCCTCCTCTCTAAATTTTTCACCCCATAGGTTTCTAATGTCCGTACTAAACGTATCCTCTGCTTCCACGAAGGACCAATACCAAAAGGAAATTTCCTTTTCCAATCATCTGTTCTTGCAAGCTGATCTAACTTCGAATCTTCCTCCTCGTGCGTCCATTTTTGAGTTTCCCACCAGGAGCCTAATTGATAATATTTGAACCTTGTCAATTTCCCCCTGGTCAGGTTACTAAGTGTTTCCCAGCTCACTAACCTGTTATCCTTCATTAGATCTGCCCAGTGAAATATACCCCTGCTTTTAATGGTTGGCTCAATTTATCTTTCAGGCATTCAGGGGTACCTGGAGATTCCCAAATAGGTGCCCGTGCAGAATAATATGTGAATCGCAGTTTTTCCGGACATACATCCATGTTTTCAATGCAGTATTTAAAACTTTTAATCTGACCTTTTAAAGAACTTCGGGTCTCCATACTTAAAAAGGAAATAGTGCTGGCCCTGGCTAACCTCCCCGAGCATTGCGGAAAATAATAAGCCCAACGATGACCTATCGGGCTTATTTGCCAACATACGAAAAATTTTAAAATGGAAGGCATAACAATAGGCAAGCAAATCGGGTAATGCTAATCCTCCTACTCCAAGTTTTCCTCTCAACTTCCTCCATGCGATCCTGGGTCCCCTTGACGCCCATATGAAACTCCCAATTTTTCCCTGTACTTTAGCTATATCCTCTTTCCTAAAAGTTAGGGGAATGGAATTAAAAAGAAAGGTAGCCTTCGGAAGTATAACCATTTTTATAAGATTTACCCTGCCGTAAATGGTTAATGGTAGATTCGCCCATTTTAACAATAAACTTGATATCTCTTGACTCACTTTCTTCCAATTCACCCTTGTGATATCCTCTAACTTTTGTGTGATTATCACACCCAAATATCTCATTTGGGTTTTGATCCCTAAAACATTTGTTCTCTGATTCCATTGCATGATCTCAGTTTTATCTGTGTTAATCCTATACCCAGAAAGTGAGCCAAATTCTTCAGCCCTTCTCATCAAAATGGGTATCGCCTCCTGGGGATTTGTAGTATATACAATCAGATCATCAGCATATAATCCTAGTTTTACTTCGAACCCATTAAAATTAATAGGAAGGATCTCAATATCTGCCCTGATTGAGTTAGCGAAAGGCTCTATATATAGGTTAAATAGAAGCGGAGACAGGGGACAGCCTTGCCTTGTCCCTCTAGTTATACTGATCCAATTTGTTAAGTCTCCATTAATCAACACTTTAGCCCTGGGATTTTGATACAGATTTTTACTGCCTCCACCATATTTTTGGGGAAATTAAAACAGATTAAGACCTCCCACAAATATTGCCAATTCACTTGATCGAATGCTTTGGCAGCATCTACTGCCACTACCGTCAGGGGGATTTTTTTTCTTCTACCATATCCACTACCCCTATCATCTGGAAGGTTAGCTCATTAAGTTGCCTCCCAGGGATAAAACCTCTCTGATCCGGATGTACAACCCCTTTTATCACCTTAGACACTCTCAATGCCATAATTCCGGAATAGATCTTATAATCCGCATTTATAAGGGATATAGGTCTATACGAATCAATCTTTAGCGGATCTTTATTGGGTTTTAATATTAAAGTAATGGTAGCTTCAGACCAAGTGGTGGGGATACTCTCTCCCCTACAATATAGCCTATTACACATGGAAGTTAGAGCGGGTACTATATATTCTAATATGCAAAGATATACTTCCACCGGAAGGCCATCTGGCCCTGCTGCTTTTCCCCTCGCCATCCTTCTACACTGCATACTGACCTCCTCTTCTGTTATCTCTCTTTCCAAATATCTCCTTTGCTCTTCATCCAACTGTGGGAGCCTAGTCTGTCCTAACCAATTCTCAATCCTTTCTTGATTAGGAAATACAGTCTCCTTATATAACTCACTCATAAACTCACTAGCCTTCCGGCCAATTTCTTCATTTGCACATAGCTCCTCCCCTGCCTCTCTACTCTTCAGACATTTTATTATGTTCCTAGCTCTATCTGTTTTCACCTTCCATGCTAATAAAGAGCTACATTTCTCCCCATACGCAAAATGCTGAAGCTTACTAACCTTCCATTTATCAGATAATTTCTTATCTAATTGCGCCTGAAATTTTGCCTGCAAATTTTCTAGATCTTTAGCCAAGAGGGATATATTCATAGCACCATCTAAGGAGGCCTTCTGTAGATCTCTCTCTTTCTTCTTAATCTCCCTTATTTTACTCTCCTCATCCTGTTTTAATAGCTTTCTTTTCCCCTGGTTATAGATGTCAATATTCCCCGTAAATAGGTCTTAAAAGCATCCCAGACAAGTTGCTCACTCGCAGAGCCTATATTAGTTAAGAAATATTCCTCAGTTTTCTTTCCCAATTCTCTAATTACCATTTCATCTAATAATAGGGTCCTATCCAACGTCCACCTTCTTAACCCTTGCTTTTGATGGAAATCCACAGACATTACCACTCCGGAATGATCAGATAAAACTGCTGGAATATGTAATACAGTTTCTATATCCGTATATAAAACTTGGTCTACAAGAAAGAAGTCAATGCGGGAATGATGTCTATATTTTTTGCTATAGTAAGTAAAATCCCGTAATTCCTTGTTCTTAACCCCTTCCATGCGTGGCCGATTTTCGCCCTGTGCGAGGCGTTGCATTAAGCGGACGGGTTCATGACGAGCTCAGCTCGGCATGCGCACACGAGCACTGCGCAGCATGACGAGCTGAGCTCGTCATGAGCATGGAAGGGGTTAATACGCCAAATGTCTACCAAATTAAATTCTTGTATCATGCTTTTTAATCTGGCAAAAGCGTTTGGTGGGGTAACATACTTCACACGTGACGTTCTATCTAGTTCCTTATTAAGAACTAAATTAAAATCTCCTCCCAGGATTATAGGTGCTTCTGTTTCTAACAGACAGATTTCCAACTTTGCTAAAGGGTCCTGATTGTCCTCATTCGGCCCATAGTACACAGCACACACCAGGGGATTATCTTGTATTAATATTGTTGCTGCTAACCATCTCCCTGTAGTATCTGTCTCATATTTCAATACTCGAATTCCGTAATTTTTCCTTATAATAATAGCCACACCCCTTGAACTTCCCCTTTGATCTGAACACAGAACCTCTTGGGCCCAACGCGCTTTACTAAAAAGCTGTCTACACTCCTCCCTCTCTAGATGGGTCTCTTGTAGGTAACCCTGGGCATAATACTTTGCTACGCTCACGAAGCATGCAAAGTTTGTGCTACTACGCACTACGCAAATTGCACGTAGCAGAGTGAATAACTGTACTAATAAACGTAGCGTAGCAGGAGTATAATAAACTCCTTCAAATGCTTTGATAAAGCAATTTTTTATGCTAAAAAGCATATAACCAATTCACAAAAATGAATGTTGACAATAAAATATCAAGCAATGAGAGAGGTGATGATTTTGAGTCCCCCTAACCTAGGGGAGGACCAAGCAGATGCCTTGAACACAAAAAGCATATCATGTGAACGATTCAATGGTGGTCCCTTCCTCCTAGGACCACCCCAAGCACAGTTATGGGCAAAAATACAATCCCAACCAAGGCCCTGCAAAGCATTATGGGACGAGATTAGCAGTGGGCAGTGAATATTATAGTGTCCAATATCAAAATAATTCTACAAAGAGCTGCAGTTCAACTAGTCGTCACTGGGTGTCGTCCCTCAAGAGTGAAATGCAAAAGTATTGAAAACCTTTCATGAAGCTTTTGCATTTGACTCGTGAGGGACGACACCCAGTGACGACTAGTTGAACTGCAGCTCTTTGTAGAATTATTTTGATATTGAACACTATAATATTCACTGCCCACTGCTAATCTCGTCCCATAATGCTTTGCAGGGCCTTTGGTTGGGATTGTATTTTTGCCCATAACTGTGCTTGGGGTGGTCCTAAGAGGATGGGACCACCACCTAATCATTCAATAAGATGTGCTTTTTGTTTTCAAGACATCTGCTTGGTTCTCTCCCTAAGTTAGCGAGGATACCAAAATCATCACCTCTCTCACTGCTTTTGTTTTCACTTTAGTGAAATGACTATATGCAATTTTAGCATATAAAGACAGAGATATTTATTTTATCTTAACTTGCACTGTACAAGTTTGCTTTTGGTAATTATTGTACAGTGCAGTGAGTCAAGCACACAGCTAGCACTACGCCCAGGCTTAATAATAATAACAAACTCCTTCAAATGCTTTGATAAAGCAATTTTTTATGCTAAAAAGCATATAACCAATTCACAAAAATGAATTTTGACATATCAAGCAATGAGAGAGGTGATGATTTTGGAGTCCCCCTAACCTAGGGGAGGACCAAGCAGATGCCTTGAACACAAAAAGCATATCATGTGAACGATTCAATGGTGGTCCCTTCCTCCTAGGACCACCCCAAGCACAGTTATGGGCAAAAATACAATCCCAACCAAAGGCCCTGCAAAGCATTATGGGACGAGATTAGCAGTGGGCAGTGAATATTATAGTGTCAATATCAAAATAATTCTACAAAGAGTTGCAGTTCAACTAGTCGTCACTGGGTGTCGTCCTCACGAGTCAAATGCAAAAGCTTCATGAAAGGTTTTCAATACTTTTGCATTTCACTCTTGAGGGACGACACCCAGTGACGACTAGTTGAACTGCAGCTCTTTGTAGAATTATTTTGATATTGGACACTATAATATTCACTGCCCACTGCTAATCTCGTCCCATAATGCTTTGCAGGGCCTTTGGTTGGGATTGTATTTTGCCCATAACTGTGCTTGGGGTGGTCCTAGGAGGAATCGTTCAATAAGATGTGCTTTTTGTTTTCAAGACATCTGCTTGGTTGTTGGTTCTCTCCCTAAGTTAGTGAGGATACCAAAATCATCACCTCTCTCACTGCTTGTTAACTTTTTGTTTTCACTTTAGTGAAATGACTATATGCATTTTTAGCATATAAAGACAGAGATATTTATTTTATCTTAACTTGCACTGTACAAGTTTGCTTTTGGTAATTATTGTACAGTGCAGTCAAGCACACAGCTACGCACTACGCAATTTGCATAGCTACGTGTAGTTGAAGCTGTACTTCACGTAGCTACGTGAAGTGCTACTACGCAAACTACGCCCGGGCTTACTTGTAGGAGAATGATTTGTACATCCCTTTGCTTTAAAAATTCTAGCACCCTACATGTCTTTTTTCGGCCCCTTAGACCGTTTACGTTCCATGTCAAAAAACATATTTTTTTATGATTATCCATCCTCTACTATTTTTCTACTTTCCCCACAGTTCCCCACATCTTTCCGACTCCTTCTGCCTGAATCCTTTACCCTACTTTGCTTATTCATTTCCCCTTTTAAGTTCAGCATTTTAAGGACATTTATTTTTCTTTTTACCCCTATACTCCCCTCACCCTGTGCCCTCCCTCCCCCGGAAACACCCTTTTTACTCCCTGGGCACTGTATTCTGCCCTTGTGACCCCCCCACCCCCGGAGAGAAAAAAATTCTATATACAAAATAAAAATAAAAATAAAAACGGCGTCTACATAAACCCTTTATATCATCCTGTGTGTGTACATTTATTTTTTATTTTTATTTTTTTTTATTTTTTATTTTACAATTTCTACGTGACCTACTATCTACTATCCCATTATAACACAACTATATCTAGATATATCCAAAAAGAGATACTCAAAAAATACTCAACCCTCCATCTGTACCAAAAAAGATTCACTTCCTCTGGAGTTTGAAAATTATACATCTTGTTACGCCACATTATTTTCAGCAATGCAGGGAATCTCATCTGCACCTGGGCACCCTTACTACGAAGCTCACTCATTCGGGATCCCAGCTCCCACTGTCTGTGCGCAGTTCTCCTGCCCAGATCCGACCTTATTTGATAACTAAACCCTTCATATTTTTGTACTCCCTCTTTCAAAGCTCTTCCCAGCACCAATTCCTTCACTGCATATGTTTGAAAATTAATCAGGATTCTTCTCGGTGCCTTCCTTGCTGAGTTCAATCTGAACGGGTCCCTATGGACTCTTTGGATCTCATTCTCCAATTCTATGTCCGGTCTATCTCTCAAGACCCCTTCTCTTAATAGTTTACAGATATATGCTTTAATGTCTCCTTCTCAGAGCCTTCTGGTACCTGAAGAAGTCTTAGATTATTACGTCTTGCCTGCATCTCCAGCCTCTCCATGTCTTCCTCCAATACTCTATTCTGTCTTTTAAGTTTTTC
Source organism: Calotriton arnoldi (assembly GCA_963921515.1). Classification (NCBI taxonomy): domain Eukaryota; kingdom Metazoa; phylum Chordata; class Amphibia; order Caudata; family Salamandridae; genus Calotriton; species Calotriton arnoldi. Next base: position 139,056 of record CAWUFW010018096.1, read on the forward strand.
TAGTTCTCCTGAATTTTGAGTTACTACCTCCGAAAGCTCCTTCAGTTCCCCTTCCAGTATGCCAGAAAAGCAGGACAAGGAGGGACAGGGGGAAAATAGGATTGAGAGGGAAGAGGTGGAAGAAGAAGTAGAAATAGAGTATCATTCCAGCGCTACATCGTCTGATAACCATGGGGCATCCTCTTTTCCCCCCACTCAAAGAAGTAGTATAAGAAATGAGAGCTTGAGAGATCCTGAGAATCAGCAACCCCCAAACGCAGGCATGGTTTTAGTTGAAGATGTCGAGATATGTGTCCCGATAGGGATTACCCCTCAACTAAGGTCAGTCGATGGAGAGGTGGTGGAAGGGGCAGTAGGAGGGATAGAGTCTCAGGTAGAAATAATGTTTCGGAGTCTAAGATTAGATATTTTGAAAAATTTGAGATCTCGGAAAACAACCAGAAAGGAATCCAGGATAAATGCGAGACTCTAGAAGGAAAAATAGATGGTATAGCACAACGGACTGGCATACTGGAAGGGGAACTGAAGGAGCTTTCGGAGGTAGTAATTCAAAATTCAGGAGCCCTGTTGCTAAGATGAACGTCCTGAAGTTGACAAGCCCATCATGGAGAATATTTAACTTCATAACAACCACGTGTCCATCATTTTATTAAAAAATGAAGCTCTTAAGTCGAGTGCCAGTAGTAAAGGGAACAGGGGTTAAGCGGGTATGTAGGCACTGAAATGCTAAAAGCCTAATGATTGAAACCTATGCTGACTAGAGTGAAGTTTTCTTTACAGATGATCAAATGACTGTGGTAAATGCACAGACATGGATATCTTCCACAAAGCGCAAGAGGTGATTCCTACAGACAACATACAAGGATGGGAGAGTCATTTCTTACTCTCCAGAATGATGTTTTCCGCAGTGAAGATTAAGGGGCAGATTTACAAGCCCCTTGCGCCACTTTTGCGTCACTTTTCCCATGTTAAAAGTGACGCAAAAGTGGCGCAAGGGGCTTGTAAATCTGCCCCTAAGTGAGAAGAGGCATGCATCTCCATTTTACCAACTCTGCGCATCTCCAGGGATTCACTCCAGCCAAACTCATTTTCCCTCCATCTTTTCCAATTCATACCCTGGTCCATCTATTCATCCTTGTGTGCCTGTGCAACTGTCTGTATAATTGTACCTCTGTCTTTTGTCTGTGGACATCGATGCCTGCATGCACAGTGTATGTATGTGATGGGTGCCTGCATTTATGCTGACCTGTGCCCATGAAAACCCTCTTTGTGTACGGATGCCCTTTTGTCCGCTTAGCCAATGTGCATGGTTGCCTGATATGTCTGATGTCCTCTGTGCATCAGAGTGTGTGTATGTCTTTTTGTGGGCAGACGTGCCTGTAAATCTCTTGTGTTGTAGGTATATTTACCTCTGTGTCAGACAGTGTGCACAAGTTCCTGCATGCTCATGGGCACCTGCATGGCTTATTGTCCTTGTGCTTAGGTGTTTCTTTCTCTGACTGCGTGTATGGTTACCTCTATGTGTGTTGGACCTCCTGTAAGTGTCTTGCCATGCCTACCTGGATACATGTTATGTGTCGTCCAAGTCGGCATGTGTGTCTGTCGGGAATCTCGGTGTGCATACACTGTGCAAATATTACATTATCTGGTTCCACCATGTTTTGCTTCATATTCTTTGATTGACATAGACTTTTTACATTCGACCATTGGTGTATTGAGGTAGTTCACAACCACAGTCGTATACACATCGTTGCAATGGAACATACTGTACTGAATGTACATGGAAGACAATGCGCTCCCTCTCTTTCCAGCAAGATTTGCTCTATTTTTTATTTTTTTTATTTTATGTCATTTATAAAGCGCATGAGCCACCCCGGATGGGGTATCTCCGCGCTAATGGCGGCTAGAAAGGCACGAGAAACTAAAAAAGTGAAGTTTTAAGTTTTTTCCTGAAAGTTAGGTAATTAGTGCATTGGCGGATATCCAGAGGTAGCTGGTTCCATAATTGTGGGGCTATGTAGGAGAATGCTTTGCCTCCTAGCCTAGTTTGTTTTATGCGCGGGACAGTAAGAAAGCCCTTATCTGTTGATCGAAGGGTGCGCGAAGGTGTATATCTAACCAGTTTGTCTGCTAGATATTTAGGTCCCATTTTGTTAAGGCCTTTGAAAACCAAACAACCAATTTTGAATTCTATTCTTTTACGTATAGGCAGCCAGTGTAATTTACGTAGCAGGGGACCTGAGGGAGTTCGGGGGAGCACTGGTTACCAAACGGGCCGCCGTATTCTGGACCACTTGTAAACTGCTCAAGGCAGTTGTCTTAGCGGAGATCAGCAAAGCATTGCTGAAGTCCAGTCGGCTAAGGACCATTGCATGTATCAAGGTTTTTCGTGTTGAAGAAGGGAGAAGGTGAAAAACCTTACGGAGCAGGCTGAGAACATGGAAGCATGTCCGTTTAGTAGTAGCAATATGGTCATCCAAATTAAGTTTGCTATCAATTAGCACGCCCAGATTCTTAACCACTAGTTTAGGGGATGGTGCTGGTCCCAGCTCTTCTGGCCACCAGCACGGTGACCATCTGGTCACTGCGTCTTTGAATAGCATTATTTCAGTTTTATCTGCATTTAACTGCAGAAAGTTATTACTCATCCATGATGTAATAGTTTTCATGCCATTTGCAAAAATGCTCTTGATGTTGGGTGTGTTTTTATCGAAAGAGAGAAGGAGCTGTGTGTCGTCCGCGTAAGAGATGGGAGTAAATCCAATCTTTCTTAAGAGTGCTGCGAGTGGGGCTACATATATATTAAATAATGAAGGGCTGAGACAAGAGCCTTGAGGCACACCCTTTGTTACCATACTTGTCTGAGATTTGAAGGGGCCAAGGTTAACTGTTTGTGTTCTTCCCTTTAAAAAGTCAGTTAACCAGTCTAGTGCATTGTCCTGTATTCCTATAGCCCGTAATCTCTCCAACAAAATCTGATGTGAGATGGTGTCGGATGCTGCTGAGAGGTCGAGCAGTATAAGAATCACTGCTCGACCAGCATCCGCATGCATTCGAATGTCATCCATGACATTGACCAGAGCTGATTCGGTACTGTACTTAGGACGGAATCCCGACTGCGAATGGTCAAGACAGTCTGATGATTCTATAAAGGTGGAAAGATGAGTATTGATATGTTTTTCCAGTATTTTACTATATAGAGGGAGAAGTGAAATGGGACGATAGTTGGAAATTACATCAGGGGGCAGTTTGGTGTTTTTCCTAATAGGCATTATCTGGGCAGCTTTCCACTCAGAGGGAAGCTTGCCTTCTTTAATTGAACTATTTAAAATGGAACACAGGGGTGCAGCCACCTCTGCTGCTAGACCTCTGGAGATTTTAGATGGAATTAAATCTTTAGGGGATCCAGATTTGATAGATTGTAATAAATTTTCTGTACTTTTAATAGTGAGCAGAGGAAATTCTTTCAAAGTGAGAGAATTATATGAGTCAGAGGGTAATTCTGCAGTTGGTTCATCCCTAGTGCTAGTGACATTAGTAGTAATTTTATTGTAGATGTTATCAATCTTTTGTGTAAGAAAGTCCGCAATGTTATCACAGAGTAACTGGGTTGGTGCATCTTCCTGAATGCAAGCTTTGGGATTAATGAAGGAGTTAAGTACTTGGAAAAGAGCTTTAGAGGTGTTATCTGCTTGTGCTAGCTGGTCTGCTATATGTTTTTTTCGAGCAGCTTTGATGTTTTTATGGTAGGAGTCTATGGCAATTTTATATTTTACTTTATCAGAAGGTGTCTGGGATCTGCGCCATTGACGCTCTATCTTTTTGCATCGATTTTTTTCGGATCGAAGGTCTGTTGAGTACCATGGAGTCTGAGGACGCTTGGGGGCCACTGATGAGCTTTTCAGGGGGGTTAGTTCATCTAAAGTGATTAGTAATGCGTCCTGAAAATCCGCTAATCGTTTCTCTACCGTGTCTGAAGATGAAAAGTATGGAGGGATAAAGGTTTCTCTAAAAAGTGTAGGTGTCAATTTGTGCCACTGTCTATGGGCTCGCGTAATGGGTTTTTCCGCGCATTTGTAGGCGGCGGGGCCCTCTAGATCAAATGCAATGGCGGAATGATCCGGTCAGAGGGGTGGTAGATTTATACAGTATGTGAGGGGAGTTAGAAAAAACCAGGTCTAAAGTATGACCTGCAATATGCGTCGGCGCCTCGTTGATTTTTGTGAGTCCTAATGACGCGAGCTCGGACAGGAGAGCAGAGGCCTTGGGATCTTCTAGATTCTCACTATGAACATTAAAGTCACCAAGTAAAAGAAATTTATTGGAGGATATTAGATGTGGGGCAATCAGGTCTAATAAGAGGGTGATGGAATCGAGTAGTGGTCCCGGGGGGCGGTATACAAGAGCTCCCTTCCAGCTCAACTGTGCGTGAAGATCTAATCTGAATGCCAGAATTTCAATTTTATCATTGCTAAGATGATCTAATAAAGTAGCTTTGATCGAGTCTTTGTGAATAATGGCTACCCCTCCTCCTACCCTGCGTGGTCTATCTAATTTCAAAATACGATATCCGTCTGGGATTGCCATGGCAATTGCTGGGGATGAAGATGGTTTCATCCATGTTTCCGTTATACACGATTCTACCGCTCATCCATCCTTATATGTATGTGTAACATAGGCTTGGTACATTGCTGTACTGGATGGCAATAGTAAGGCAATAAACGGTTAAAAAAAAAAAAACCTCGGCATATAAACATGCGTTATCCAAGCGCAGAGATAATGCATTTTGGATACTGTTGTCAATTTGTTCCATCTGTAGGTTTGCCCAAGGATATAATCAAACCTAAGTTGGATTGTTAAAGATCAAACATTTAGATTTGAATTATATATTCCGAAGACAGTTAGTCGTTCATGTATACTTTTATTACTATGGAATTTTAATGGGTCAATAACTAAGCCTTTTGCCTTCGTTTGTTGCAGAGCTGTACACCTTGGCAGATGACTCAGCTTGAATTACATGTGCTGGTGCTCTAAAAGTGCAATTATACATAAGTAGCTATTGAATCAATGCTCTTGCCGTAATAAATCCATGCAATTAAATATTTAGTAGCAGAGAATACAATTCGTCACTGCCTGCTTTTCTTTAGAAACCTAAAATACGCCCTATGAAACTATTATAAAATAAATAATGGTTTTTAATATGAATTGTTTTTTTTGTTGACAGCTTGGATCCAAAAAACTGAATCAGATCCTCTAAAATCCGACTTAACTAGCAAGGATGAGTGAATAATGAAAAAACAAAATTGTGTTCAGGGGCGGCCCCTCCTTTAGGGCAGAGGATCTCTTCTGACAGTGCCGCGCAGGTGAAAAGTAAAATGGTAATATATTGAATTTATTACCATTTTATTTTTCCCTTTCCCCAGCCAGAGACTGTGTTTCGGGGCAGGGCCAACACTGCTGACTGGCAACAGGGGAGTGGTGCTCATTCCAACAGTTTCATTGGGCATGTCACTTTAGCCTTCTGTCTTGTGACGACCAGCCTGACGTGCGCAGTGTAAACCTCTCCACCCAGCTGTTTTAGACAGCTGGGTGGAGAGCAGTTGTGTGCCTGTAGGAGCATCGAGACAGCCCGCTCCAGCCAATCCTGCTGTTGCTCTCATGCAGCTGAACATTATCAGCAGCACGAGAGCAGTGCCTGAATTGGTGCAGAGGATTCAACTGCTTCAAGCTTCCAGCGCCTAGGTACTGAAGCAGAGGACCGGAGGAGGCAAGCCTGTGAAGTCGGTAAGTACTCTCTCTGCTCGTTCTACCCATTATTTTGCCTCTTGGTGCTTGTTTCTGACCTTTATTATGCCTCTTTCTTCTCGTTTCTGACCTTTATTTTGCCTCTTTCTTCTCATTTCTGACCTTTATTTTTCCTCTTTCTGCCCATTATTTTTCCTCTTTCTGCTTATTTCTGACCTTTATTTTGAGTCTTTCTGCCTGTTAGTCGTCCTCTTTCTGCTCATTTCTGAGATTTATTTTTCCTCGTTCTGCTCGTTTCTGTCCTGGATCCTCGATGGAGACGTCGCATCCACAGTGCCCAGATACCCCTAGGGGTGGCAGTGCTGTGCTGTACAAATGCTCATTGACTGATTGACTGCGCGTGATTGCAGCTACCCACCACCCATTTGCCTGTCTCACCACTCTCAGGGGTTGCCAGCCGCTGCTGATTTTGTTTCTAGGATCTACAATGTTTGCAACTTCTCAGAAGTTTCTGTTCCAAGTGAATCTGATTTTAGGTTTAGACACAATTTATGGAAAAATACACAAATTTTCTCTGGTGCAGAATTGCTCTAATAGGATAGCTACATTGTATTAATGTACGTGCGAAAAAATAGCTTTTGCAGTGCTAAGTCTAAGGACTCACATGCTTAATTTGATTTTGGGGCTTAAAGCGTGCTAAAGCATTCATTACAAGAGGCCTCTTGATAGCGTTTGTTTAAGCCCAAAAGTACATTACAAAGCCCCAGATATTGTAGCATGTGGCAATAAAGTCATGGACGTTATTTAGTGGTCTGCAACCCATGGCCTCACAGGTGACTAAAATAGTACCAGGCACAGAAGTTAAATTGTATTCTGATGAACAATGTTTACCCGGTGCCACTGGGAGATTACCCTTCTGGTTAAATAAATAAATAATTTGAAAAGTGAAATGACACTCTATAGTGCAAAATAAAATTAAACAAATTAAAAAATACACATTTTGTAAACTTTTTGCCATAGTCCATTACTATGTATACTCAACAAAAAAATAGGTTTTTGAACAGAATCATCACCTCTGTGTTCCACATTTGTCTTTCTTTCTTACAAGATATGATAAATCAAAACGTATTATCAAAGAAAACGACTAAATCAAGCCAATAAGATAGTTGATATATAATTTATTGTCCCTACCAATTAGTAGCAGTGGGCCTGAACTTTATTTGTTTTTTTGTCCATCTCACTGTGATTTAGCAATACCCTCTCCCTTTGGGGTATACAGTAGGCTTCAGTGATATCAATTATTACAATTATTACAATGTCATCAGGATTAAGATCTTGTGGCATCATTTCCTAGGATTCAGGTTCAAAGAGGTCATAAGATGAGATGAGAATTCCTGTGATCTCATTGAGGTGTGAGGTCACTTCCACTACCCCTGGCATTTTGTTGAATACAGTATTGTTTTATGATGACAAATCATCCAGGCCAAACCTGGAGAACTTTGTCCTTGAATAAAATGCTTACATTACTGGTTTACAAGCAAAAGTGTGGAGGGAGCACCCACATTTGTACATAATTTCCTGATCTACAGAGGCAAGCAGAGAGTTCACCTATAATGTCTTTGTAGTAAAGCAATCCTAAATTTCCGAAGCCTGTTTGATAGTACGGTCCCAGAATTACTGGGGCACATGTACTAGTGTTTTAAGGAACATCCTACAAAATGTAGTAAAGTGAACAATTCTGAAACTCTCCGGTGCCCGGCCTCCTTTTAAGACTCGCTCTCCTGCCTTTACCTTTAAATCACTCTCACTGCCATTCAGCTTCTAGCAAACATGATCTAAGAAACCCAATTCTTATAACAATGTTTTACCTACACAGATACCTAGCTTGCCAGTCCATGGTAGGAAAAAACCATCAATGAACCTGTGTGCTGGGAGAAAACTCTCAAAATATCATAGAAAATTATATAACATTCTCGAGGAAAAAACCTTCATTTTGAGATGTTGTTTTCAGCAAACAAATGCTAGAGGCTGGAATTGTTAGATATTACTAAAAGTACTTCCACTATGTCGACAGAATCACTTTTGTTAAAAAAAATAACTGTTAAATAAGGCCACTGGAAGTTGGCACAGGAAGCGCAGCAGTAGTTTAAAAGTTACATCCCATATTCTGGGTTGTGTTAGACCAGTAATCCTTGGTGTGGTCTTGCCCCAATTGTTTGTTTTGCTTTTTTTTTCGGCATTAGGACTGTGTGCACTTTTCCACTGCTCACCAGTACTAAAGCGCTTATGCCCCCTCCCAAAATCATGGTACAATTGGCTTACCCCTGATTGGCTTATTTAATTTACTTATAAGTCCTCAGTACACAGTACTACATGTACCCAGGAACTGTAAATTAAATGCTCTAGGTGGTCTGCAGCTGCTATTGTGCCACCCACTTAAGTAGCACTTTAAATCATGCCTGCCCTGCCCTGCCACTGCAGCCTATGGTGCAGTTTTAAATGGATTTTTCACCCTGGAAAAACAAATCTTTTGCCAGGCCTAAACCTTCCTTTTTAATACATATAATTCACCCCATGGTGTGACCCTAACCAGTCTACAGGGTAGGGTGCATTGTATTTAAAAAGTAGGACATGTGCTCCTACATTTGTTTTTCACTACTGTGAGGACTACCTCTCCCATAGGATAACACTGGGTTACCTTATTACATTTGATAAGTGCTAACTTTTGATTGGGAACAAGTAGGAATGTCATGTTTGGTCTGAAATGACTTACAATCCTCTTTAATGGTAAAGACAGATTTTAAGTCACAGCTCTGAAATGCAACCTTTAGAAAGTTGGCATTTTTATTGTCCTAACCTTTTGGTGCCCGAAGACTGTGTCCTGGGTCACATGACTGTAAATAGCTGACAATTGGCCCTTTCGTTTTCCTCCCATACAATGAGACAAAAGGAGACTAGGTGCTAGTAAGAAATGCCATCCTGTCAGGATGGAAGTGGCGGAGTTGTATCTGCCCCACTTACATTTCAAAGGACACCCTCCAGCATACTCACAAAGGAACTTTACACCAGGAACTTTGCAGAACCAAATGTGGGGGTAGCTTAAAAGATAACTTTAAATCAAGAGTATAAATTTTGCACTCTCAGACCAACTCTTCGGACCTGCGGAGGAAATCAGAAGATCCGCCTTAGGCCCTTAGAGTGCTGCCCTGCTGGTTGAGGCATGCATTGTACCTCAGAGGACAGCCCTGCTGCAACCAGAACTCTGCCCTGCTGCTTGAGACATGCCTTGTACCCTCAGAAGCCTGCCCTGCTGCTTGAGGTCTGTCTTGCTTCTTGAACCCACAACTATTAGAGTGACCCCAAGGGCTAGTTGGACCTGTAAGTCTGTACGTCTTGACAACCATATGAGGAAGAAGGACAAATACCTATTTAATTTCATGGGAAACAAGAGGACTCCAAGTGGTCTACCCCTATTGAATGGAAAAGAGAGCAAGTTATTTCTAATAACTCAGACTAGTGACTGGAGAGACAAATCCTATGTACTGTGATGAACATTGATAATGAGCACAGCTAATTATTTCTATTGCTTGGGTGATCATCATTGGGGTGCTTGCAGCTAATTGTCTGGGATTGGTGGTACTATTTTGGCCCTTAGTTATTTGAATGCTAGGTTATGCTACCCACTCTGATTCCTCATGCACCAGGTTTACCTTGTTTGACAAAATTACCTTTTTGCAGGGTCACCACATATTTTCTTGCTGAATTTTATTGCTCTGATTACTAAAACATGTTGAAGTTAGCTAATCCCTGATTAGCTTATTTACCTTTTATACAAGGCCATAGTATAAGCTGCAGAAAAAAACCATGCCATGCAAAGCTAATTATCACCTGGAAAAACAAAACAACTGAGGGTTGAGGCAAAGGCAGAGATACCGCACCTGTCAACAAAATAGTCTGGCAAGGTAGTAATGGTGCAGGAGAGCCAGGAAGTGCACCCCTCTCCACTCCCTAATTGGAATTTCCAAACTTAAAGCAATAAAAAAATATGGAATCCGCACCCATCAATTGTATAAACATTCAAAGTCAGTTAGACACAAATTGTCCGTGATGATCTGAAGAATATGCCAAGTCGTTATGTTCTCATTTCCTTAATTCTTTATTGACAACGGTGAGCATATAAAGTTGTTAAAATCCACTATTCACAGTTCTTTTAGCCAACGCGTTTCGTCCCAATAGGGACTTCTTCAACACATCTGAAGCGGACGCAGAGACAGCTACTCCGGGCTACCGTGCCACTTTAATGCCCCGAAGAAGTCCCTATTGGGACGAAATGCGTTGGCTAAAAGAACTGTGAATAGTGGATTTTAACAACCGTTGTCAATAAAGAATTATGGAAATGAGAACATAACGACTTGGCATATTCTTCAGATCATCACGGACAATTTGTGTCTAACTGACTTTGAATGTTTATACAATTGATGGGTGCGGATTCCATATATTTTTTTATTAATTATCACCTGGGGCTACAGCACTTATTGTGCCAACAACTAGTGTGACAATGAAAACATGGCTTCAAACCTACCATTCCAGCCTGACTTCTGTAGCATAAACCAGCAGTGTCATCTGTTAAAATAATCCTTTTTGATGGATAAAATGACCCTTTCAAATCTTAGGAAGTCATCCAACTTTAGCCCTTGTAGACCACAAGGTAGGCTGCATGGTATTTAACCGTGAGACATGTAGTAAATGAATGTTCTCATGTTTCTACAGGGAGAGGCCCTGAAATCTATTTTCACTGTGGCTGGCCTAGCGTTCTTATGTAGAAAAATAGAGTACAAATTCCAAAACAAGTACTATATCCCAGAAATGGGAGCATCTAGACAATAGTTAAACCACTCTTTTTCAGTATTAATATTACAAATCCAATTCAATATGAAGTCATATTTTGAATACATATTCAGAAAAAATAAATTTTAGAAAATTAACTTTCTCTTGTCTGAGCTTTTAGGAGGCTAATTTACATACGCTCGCCAGCTACTCACAACTAGTGCTCACCCTTGAAAGATGTGTGAATGAGGTGTGAAATTCGTCACAGGGCCACAAAATGGGCTGAGGTGAATGGGCAGAGATGACTACTGTAAGCTTCATAGAATATGCAGGAAGGGCGTTGTGCCCTTCCGGTTTGCACCACAGTGTCCGATTGTGAATGGCATGTCTGTCTGCAGCACATGTAAACGTTTTGCACCTTCAAGTGGAGCAAACTGGATGTCAGCACAATTCTTCTGTATCACTTTTCTGGTTGCTGAAGGACCCTGCTTTTGTGCTACTAAACTTCTGTCTCTGGGTCTGTTGGTGGTACACTGCTTGTTTGAAACTGGATTTTAGAGTTAGATGTGGGAGGATACTAGAGTTACCATGGTATGCACCCCACACACACTCCAAGCCCTGAGAGCCCACATTTAGGGGTCGATTCCGATCTCGGCCGGAAGCGCACCTAACAGTATTCGTCCGGAAAAAATACAAGCCGAACGCGTGTTTCCCGACCGATTCGAACACTCGTCCGAACGAACAAGTACGATGCGCACAACAGCCCAAATTCCGAGCGAGCCGTACTTACCCATTTCAGCTCCTGTTCCCCGCCCGAGCCGGATCCGTAAACGCCGATTCGAGTCGCACGGAAGCAAATACACAGCACCTTCCGGCCGGACTAGTACGATGCGCCTTCCGTACGCGCCGAACCCGTCGCTACGTCCGGCACGTTTGAGCATCCGGGAGAGCTGTACATAAGCTCCGATTCGCGCCACAAGACGATCCACGGCGACGAGACTAACAAGCCAGCGACGAGTACGAGTCAAAGCCACGAGAAACCCGAACGAGACGACCCAACCATGAATCCCATCGCGCAGGTCCTACCAATACTCTACATCTATTACCGGGACCGGTACGGACGCGTACTGCGCAGACGGTAAGTCAAACACCCACAACACAATCAAATGACACGTACCCGAAATATGTCACACACACATAGGGATGCACAAATGACGTACACTAGCAACAGCAGAATCATAGGGGCGGGATGGCTATCTCCAATGCCATACACACCCATAGGGGGATGGATGCCTACCACTAATACCATCCCCACTCATAGGGGGATGGATGCCTACCACTACCACCACCCCCACTCATAGGGGGATGGATGCCTACCACTACCACCACCCCTACTCAGGGGGCCTGGATGCCTACCACTACCACCACCCCTACTCAGGGGGCCTGGATGCCTGTCACTACTACCATCCCCACTCATAGGGGGATGGATGCCTACCACTACCACCACCCCTACTCAGGGGCCTGGATGCCTGTCACTACTACCATCCCCACTCATAGGGGGATGGATGCCTACCACTACCACCACCCCTACTCAGGGGGCCTGGATGCCTACCACTACCACCACCCCTACTCATGTGGGCCTGGATGCCTGTCACTACTACCATCCCCACTCATAGGGGGATGGATGCCTACCACTACCACCACCCCTACTCATGGGGGCCTGGATGCCTGTCACTACTACAAATCCCCACTCATAGGGGGATGGATGCCTACCACTACCACCACCCCTACTCAGGGGTGCCTGGATGCCTACCACTACCACCACCCCTACTCATGGGGGCCTGGATGCCTGTCACTACTACCATCCCCACTCATAGGTGGATGGATGCCTACCACTACCACTACCCCTACTCAGGGGGGCCTGGATGCCTACCACTACCACCATCCCTACTCAGGGGGGCCTGGATGCCTATCACTACTACCATCCCCACTCATGGGGGATGGATGCCTACCACTACCACCACCCCTACTCATGGGGGCCTGGATGCCTGTCACTACTACCATCCCCACTCATAGGGGGATGGATGCCTACCACTACCACCACCCCTACTCAGGGGGCCTGGATGCCTGTCACTACTACCATCCCCACTCATAGGGGGATGGATGCCTACCACTACCCCTACTCAGGGGGGCCTGGATGCCTACCACTACTACCACCCCTACTCAGGGGGCCTGGATGCCTACCACTACCACCACCCCTACTCATGGGGGCCTGGATGCCTACCACTACCACCACCCCTACTCATGGGGGCCTGGATGCCTGTCACTACTACCATCCCCACTCATAGGGGGATGGATGCCTACCACTACCACCACCCCTACTCAGGGGGCCTGGATGCCTACCACTACCACCACCCCAACTCAGGGGGCCTGGATGCCTGTCACTACTACCATCCCCACTCATAGGGGGACTGGATGCCTACCACTACCACCACCCCTACTCATGGGGGCCTGGATGCCTACCACTACCACCACCCCTACTCATGGGGGCCTGGATGCCTGTCACTACTACCATCCCCACTCATAGGGGGATGGATGCCTACCACTACCACCACCCCTACTCAGGGGGCCTGGATGCCTACCACTACCACCACCCCAACTCAGGGGGCCTGGATGCCTGTCACTACTACCATCCCCACTCATAGGGGGATGGATGCCTACCACTACCACCACCCCTACTCAGGGGGCCTGGATGCCTACCACTACCACCACCCCATACTCATGTGGGCCTGGATGCCTGTCACTACTACCATCCCCACTCATAGGGGGATGGATGCCTACCACTACCACCACCCCTACTCAGGGGGCCTGGATGCCTGTCACTACTACCATCCCCACTCATAGGGGGATGGATGCCTACCACTACCACCACCCCTCCTCAGGGGGCCTGGATGCCTACCACTACCACCACCCCTACTCATGGGGGCCTGGATGCCTACCACCCACACAACCCCTACTCATAGGACGGGTAATGCATGACACAACCAGCATACTCCAACATAAGGAATGTCTGAAGAATACATCCCCCCAACACCATGACAAGTGTGTGTAGTCTGTGTCAAATGCCTACAACACTGAACATGACATTGAACATACAATGTGACCCCCTATCACATGTGTCACACATAAATGTGTGTGGCCTCCACAATGCAAGCAGACCATGACCACTGTGGCAATGGGGTCTAACACCCCATCATCACAGTGACCAAAAGGTAAGTGTGGGGTCCATAGCTGAAGCACATTCTGAACATTGTGGCAATGGGGTCTAACACCCCATCACCACAGTGACCAAAATGTAAGTGTGGGGTCCATAGCTGAAGCACATTTTGAACATTGTGGCAATGGGGTCTAACACCCCATCATCACAGTGACCAAAAGGTAAGTGTGGGGTCCATAGCTGAAGCACATTCTGAACATTGTGGCAATGGCGTCTAACACCCCATCACCACAGTGACCAAAATGTAAGTGTGGGGTCCATAGCTGAAGCACATTTTGAACATTGTGGCAATGGGGTCTAACACCGCATCATCACAGTGACCAAAGGGTAAGTGTGGGGTCCATAGCTGAAGCACATTTTGAACATTTTGGCAATGGGGTCTAACACCCCATCATCACAGTGACCAAAAGGTAAGTGTGGGGTCCATAGCTGAAGCACATTTTGAACATTGTGGCAATGGGGTCTAAAGCCCCATCACCACAGTGACCAAAATGTAAGTGTTGTCATGTGAAAAGCTGCAAATGCCAAACTGCATGGATGATTCCTGGTCACACAACAACAAACACATCAGTGGCATAGTAGTGCTTGTGTCCCATAGCAACATAGATTGGGTGAGGCAAACAGTGCAGTGCCAATGAAACATCGCTTTGGCCATGTGCAGACAAACCTCACCCATGGGGGCTCACATTGTCAACATTCACGAATTACACAATGACAGAAGTGACCATCATAATGCAGACCCACACATCAGCACCAATGGACACACAAATGTAGATATCCTGTGGAGACCGTAGATGTCAGGTGAACAAATACCATTCCATGGCAGCTATAGGACATACAAACCATGATCATTGTGCTGACTGATGACCTAGGAGTCCCAGGGACAGCAGGGGAAACCCACCAAACAACATACAGCCAATGGCACACTAAAGAAATGCCAATGCAGTGGTGCAAATGCACAAACACAAACAGGCAGACTCACACTGCATATCAAACACAACAGGTGATGGGGGGTGTGCCAGTGTCCCCAGGCAACCACACAACACATGAGGAGGCCTGAATCCCTATTACACAGATGTGTATACAGTGCCACACAAAAGTAACTCATGAATCGGATTCCCCTATGTGGGCAATCAGGCATTGTCAGATGAGAGGGTGAGAGGGAGCACAAATTACAAATGTCACACAAGCTTGTAGGAACAGCAACTAACACAGCAAGAGACATACCCACCACAGCACTACCCCCAGGGACCCCACATTGTGGTGACACTGGCCTGCATGATAATCCCAGTGTGATGACAAAGGTAGATGTCGTACACACAGTGAACCACAGTCATGTTTCCTGAACAACTAACTACCATCACACCTACACAAGCACAAAGCAATCAGCATGGCCTGTCAGCCAAGGCCAACATGGAGGTAGGGGTCTAGCCTTGCAACAACTCTCATTTGCACACACTCAACACCACACACCTTGACCTCCAACAATGTGCAGCAGTGAAGCTCACATGGACTGGTGACATTGCACATGCACCCATGACAATCCCAGGGGTGGTGGGGGAACTAAGGTGGAGATACCCATCACACATGGCCAGTCAACAAGACTTGTGAATGTCTGACACACTGCACAGTACGCTGTACATGGGCATGACGTCAAATCCACACCAACCAATGGGATCCCGGCCACAGTCACACACCAATGAAGAAGCCAAGGTCACCCACCAAGAACACACATAGACAACTTCCAACATTGCAGCTCTGACCCTGAGGAGTGGCAGCAGTCACACACACAACGTGTCACAATCACTGAAAGGTAACACAAAATGTAAATTACATGACTTGTGTAACCAACAAGTGCCAAGGGGAATCCTGACTGTGTCTCATCTGCGTTTGCCCACAAACTCAGCCCTGACAGCAAACACACCTATGGATGACACCCTGATGACCAGTAATGTGCCATGCACCCACATCACAGAGAACCCAGGGTGAAGATTTGGGGGGAACATAGGTCAACTCAGCAAGCATCACAAACAGGAACATCACTAGGGATCCCAGCCTGTGTTGCAAAATGGAAGTGAACACACACAGACATGCTCACACAACACACACCTTGGGCTCAGGCAATGTCACGGAATTACACACTGCCATGAGGGGACTCCACTCCTGTGTATGGAAAGCTGTGCCATACGTTGGCTCTGCAGGGCTCTATCATGTCAGCAGTACACTTGGTCACTCAGTCAACAATTAGCACAAAATGAAGGCTCTCGTCACATCAGCCTGGTCATGGGAGTGTCACCGAAATCATCTGCATAGATCCAACACACATGTATAGCAAGTTGCACTGATAACACAGATGAGTCCTTCCCCATTGATGCCCAAACTTGCATGTCCAGTGGAGATGGTCACACAGTCAGGGAAACAGACAAATTGAACAATGGCAAGCACAACTGATGTGCAGGGGTGTAAGCCACAGATGTGATATTGCAAATAAATGTAGGAAATCCCATTTGCAAATATTGAAAACATGACACCCTCATATTGCTGCAAAGGATGACATGGCTACACACCAGGATAGGACACATTCCCCCTGGACCACATGGGGTCCTGCACAGTAACACTTCATTTTCATGATACCAAATAACACCATCACTGCAGCAAGGGCATGGTTAGCATCATCAACATCAAGTACATCTGAAGCAAAACCACCAGAGAACAGAAAGGAGCTTTATTCAGCATATGTGTCTGAAAAAAGAAAGTACTGCAAAAATACAAAGGCCAATGGCCAGTCCAACAGTTCAGTCCGAACAGGGTGACAGTGGCAGATGTCACCCTCTGCTTGCCTGCACTGATATGGAGCAGGGACATTCCCCTCGGAGGGGTATACGGGGGGCAGGCCAGGCACCGCAGGGACAGGATCAGGGCTCACCAGAAGGAGGCAGGGAAGGGGTGGCTGGTGCTGGAGAGTCACTGACAACTGCAGTGGAGGTGTCTGACATGGTGTGTGCCGGCACAACTGGGGGCATGAGTCAGATGGTGTGGGTGCCGGCACGACTGCAGTGGTCCGGCCAGATGGAGTGGACAGGTTCCCCACTGCAGTGCCCAAGTCAGACGGGGTGGTAGTGGACTCCACTGCAGTGCTCATCTCCGGGGGAGTAGAATGGGGTTCAGGTAAGGTGGGCAGGACAGAGGGGGAGGACACGGTCTCCACACCAGTGGCACAAACATGTGCAGCGGGTGATGTGGTGCTGGAAGAGCAAGTGGTAGGAGGAGAAGGCCGCATCATTTTGGGGATGGTGTATCTGTGGGTGGGGGAACCTGGGACAGGGTGTGGTGGGGGAACCTGTGTTGTGGGTGACTGAGGGATGGAGGAAGGAGACAGTGTGGTTGAGCTGCAGGGCGGTGGCGGGGTCTTGCTCTTCCGGGACCGGGGGACTTGCGGGTGGGGGCCTCAGGCTGTCTGCGCCTGGGGGAGGGTGTCCGGGGGCGAGGGCACTCCCTCTGTGTGGGTGGACTTCCTCTTCCCCTGTATGCTGGATCAGCGGGATCGGAGGGGAAGAGGCCGAGGTCACAGAGGAAGAGCTGCTTTGTAGGTGGGGTTGCAGGTGAGGCAAGGGAAGGGGTCTTGGAGGGAGAGGATTTTGAGGACTGCGGAGTGAGTGTGGATGCCTGTGTGTGTGTCTGTTCCCCATCCCCTGTGGGTGTGGTATCAGTCCCCTGAGGATGCTTGTGTGCACGTTTTGCCCTTGTTCTGTGTGTTTCTGTGCTGCTCGTGTCTGTGTGTTTGGGTGATTGTGCAGGTGTGCATGTGCTTGGGACAGGTAGGGTGCCAGGAAGTGTGGATGGGGCAGAGGTAGGAGGGGTGATGGACTGTTGGAGGAGGGACACTGCTGCCGTCAGGGAGGAGTCCATGGACCTATTGCTCCTCTGTAGGGCAGACATGCCCGTCGAGATGCCCTCCATGAACGACACCAGCTGTGTCAACAGAGTGGTGTGTGCATGGAGGACACTCAGCATTGCTGTCTGCCCTACATGGAGCTGCCGAAGTAGGTACACAGACTCCTCACTCAGGGCAGCAGGGGACACAGGGGCAGGGGGTGCGGTGCCTGGCACGAAGGAGACACGCTCCCGGACACGGGAGCCTCCACGGACCTCTGGAATGGGAGCCAATGGGAGGGCGGTGGTGGTGGTGGTGGCGGGGCCAGACATACTAGCTGGGGTGTGGTGGCTGCTGACACCCGCCTCCACAAGGGAGTCATCCTCTGAGCTGCTGTGGTCCTCAGCTGAGGTGGATGGTGCTGAGGACTCCTCGGTGTGGCTCCCCTCGCCCTCCGTGCCACTGGGTCCCTCCGACCACTCATCGCCTGCTGACCCAGTCTGGCTCTGCAGCTCCTCCTGGTCCGTGGAGCTGTCCCCTCCTGTGGCCGTGGATGTATCTGCAAACAATTAGGGAAACAGACAAACATCAGTCACCTGCACTGACCGCACACACCACAGTAAGTACAGCACATTACAGAGCAAGCCCTGGCATCCTCAGTTGAACATTGCCAAAAGTCCTCACACAGATTAGGAGAAGCCAATTGTCAGTCTGATGGTCAACCATGGCACTCACACCCCTCCTGCCCTTGCACCCATCTGTCTGGTGCCTGTTGGATGGTAATACCCCAGTGTGGACACAAGCACCACGTACACAGTTGTTGGACATTGCAGAGAACACGGTGAAGTATGTGAACATGCACACATCACATCTCTTGCCACTGAGTTAGTACAGGTGTCCGGGTAAAGGGATGGCCAGAGTCTAATTAGAAATGCATGTGATGCATACCAGCACCAGACACCATGATGCACCCATGTCCGGATAGTCAATGCCACAATGGGGTGCATGTTGCACATGTAACTCCCCTGCAGGATCACTCTTAGGAAGTTAAATGCCATGGCACAGGCATGCCTGCAAAGTCATACATCACTGTCTCCAGTCACATGGGCATGGCAGCCAGCCAACAACAGTCTGCACTGTGTCACAGTCCTAGGAAATGGGGAATGCAAGTTATGTAGCTGACAAGTGCACATGTCCATCCCCCACACACCACATCATCTGAACTCTTATTTGGCCACGTCATGCCAATTGGACATATGGGAGACATGAAACACAACTCTATGAACCTGAGCACCTCACAGTCTGCTGTGAATGTAAAACAGCTGCCTGAAGTTCACAGTCGCATACACCTGTGTGCACAGTCAAGTGATCAAACACCTATGAGTCACAGAAGTATCGTCTCTCATGGTCACATCTCAGATGGCATGCTGAGCCCTAAACGATAAACATCCCAGTAGTCCTGACAACGAAGCCACGGCACAATGACACAGAGGCAGACACCTGAGGGAACATTTCACTGATCACAACATGTCAGCTGATACACGGGAGTGGGAGTACAGAGTGTATTGTATGCCCTGGAGTAGGCATGACTGTCCTGCTCCACCTGAAAGAGGGATGAGCCCTGGACAGTAGGCAGGTGGCTAAGCATGTGTGACACACTTGATATACATACTCCTGAGGCCCAAACATTGTTCCCACCCGCAGCATGGGGGTGTGCCAAATACCCCAGGGACATGTGGTGATTCAGATCAGCAAGTGGACCACATATCAAAGTTACACCCAGATTACATGTCAGAACTTAGGCATTGTGTAAGCAATTGACCCACCCATGAATCCCACAACATAGTCACGGGAACAAATGCTGTCCCCCACCTTGAGCGAAGCAAAATGCAATGACACAGTACCCAAGTGACACAATTTCCTGACTGTAAGGGCCACACATATGCGTATCAGATGAGGAGTGGGCATGTCACAATTGAGGGACATGGGTCCTGGACCACAAGACTGATGTACTGTGGAAGTTTAACCAGGCCAGAGGAGGGCACATAGCATGTCAGACAAAGTGCACAGTGCAGTCATGGACTCACCCCCTCCTTGCTGCTGTCTGGCCTTCAGCTGCCCATCCAGGTCAGGGAAGACCACCGCCAGGATCCTGAGCATGTGGGGGTCAGGGTCCAGTGTCCGCCCCTCCTGCGAGGAGGCGACAGCTTCAGCTGCACCCATGCGATCCTCCGGGTCCAGCCCTGAAGGTCCTGCCACCTCATCTGGCAGTTGCGGATCCGGCGCTTGTAGACCCCCACGGATCTTACTGCCCGGGCGATGGTCAGCCAGATTTCCTGCTTCTGGTGGGCATCAACCTGTGAGGATGACAAAGTGAAAATGCCATTACTACACATGCAACATATACGTGCATCACACAGTTGGATATACATGTCTCAATCACAGGTGCATATGATGTACACAGGCAGTGCAACGATGGCTATGAACAGTTTGCCAGCAGTTACTACATGGTATCATTGCATGGGAAGTAAACCTTGTTGGAATGCACTGTTACTGCACTGTACCTGTTCAGTGCATGTAACTACACACTTGGGGGAGAGCTACTCAGTGAGCATGCTAGCCAGTGGTGTGCACACTGTAAGTCTTGCTAGTCAGACAACATGCACAATTAGTAAGGCAGTGGACAGCACACTCACCTGCTCCCCTGGTTTCCCATACAGCTTGCTGTACTGTGGAAGGAGGCTGTCCAGCAGGGCCTGGTTCTCCTCAAGGCTGAAGGCTGGGGCTCTCTCCACAGTACGTGCCATTGCAGTAGCCAGAGGATGCAGAGACAGCAGCAGTGTTGGTGGCAGATGTCGTCCTGGAGCATGTAGTGCAGGCAAGTGAGCTCTCAGGGGAACAGCCAGCATTATATGTGTGCTGCAGAGGCAGATACTGTCCCATGTGTCCAAAGTGATAGGTCCAAGTCGTTTGCATCTTCTGAATCTGGCCAATCCATGGAATTGCACCACTTATACACGCCCACAGCATCCTTCAAAAGTTAAACTTCATGACACCCATGTTTTTGCAACATTGTTGTGGCTGGCCAACTGAATTCACTGCATCAGACTCGTTACAGCTTCGAAAACGCGTCCGTTGCCATGCCAGGCCCTAGCCAATGCATGCGCACCGTCCGGACCATTGCTGTACAACGCATATTTCAAAAGACAACGCGTACACGCTCACAACAGATGCAATGGCCAGTGCGTGCACACCGATCGGTCCATTGCTGTACAACGCGTACCCGCTCACAACAGATGCAATGGCCAGTGCGTGCACACCGATCGGTCCATTGCTGTACAACGCGTACCCGCTCACAACAGATGCAATGGCCAGTGCGTGCACACCGATCGGTCCATTGCTGTACAACGCGTATTCCGGGAAACAACGCGTACCCGCTCACAACAGATTCAATGGCCAGTGCGTGCACACCGATCGGTCCATTGCTGTACAACGCATACCCGCTCACAACAGATTCAATGGCCAGTGCGTGCACACCGATCGGTCCATTGCTGTACAACGCGTATTCCGGGAAACAACGAGTACCCGCTCACAACAGATTCAATGGCCAGTGCATGCACACCGATCGGTCCATTGCTGTACAACGCGTCCCTGTACAGGTCATTCGCATATGTCACCATGCTTGTCACTGGTGAACGTATGCCAGCCACATATACTTGCCAGGGACTATGGGGCACACCTACAACACCACACCCAGTCCACACTGTATCCTAAGGCATGTAAAGCTGCATTACCTTTTCTGTGAATGGGGGTAAACATGTGGTTTTTGGGGTGGCACTTGGGGGCAGCCACTCCCAGGCTGTGCACGTGTTCATGGGGACAGGATCCTTTGTGTGTTGTGCACATGACCACTGTGCAACTGTTCATTTCGGAGCATGTGGCATGGTCACATTTCCAGGTTGTGTATGTATGACATGTCACATACCCCAGAGTCCCGTGGGAAGGCATGTACGTCACAGGGTGACCCATTGCCACAATAGTGATGGCCCTCCACAGTCTGTGTGCATGTTGTGTTTCCGATGTCTCTGATTCCATGTGCACAATGGGAGACAGTCTCCACATCAACGTTGTTTGTGCATGGACTTTGATGTTGTGCATGTGTGTGTCACAGACGTCCATGTCTGTCCTGCGGAGGCAACAGGGGCCACTACCTGTGGGAGTCATGTTTGTTTTCCTGACGTGTACATGATACGCCATGTCATGCCAGTGTCCATGTGGCAAGACAGGGTCACTGGGAATCTACCTGTCAATGAGCTGGGATGCCTGTGGCGCATCTGTCCAGACATGTCACTGTGGTGTGTGTGTGGAACGTGACAGCAGTAAATGGGTACTATGACACAGCCTAATGGTTTCCCATAGCACAACCTGGAACCTGTTGTCAACACATGTTGAACTGAGATGTTAGATGATGTCCATGTAGGTGCCATATATGTCCATACAGAACGGCACACACATCAAGTACTTGTGTCTCGTAATGATGTATCATGTGAAATTGAGTATGGTGAATGGCACATATGTGGGGTGACTGACAATCTTTCTTTCTTCACCTATGCACTGCAGGGCACCAGCTGTCCATAGACCATTCCCTGACCTGGCTACGATGGTGGAACGTGACAGCATCTGACGGTACCGATTCACCAGGCAGCTGATTGAGGATTTGGCAGTGCGCTTGGCCCCACATTTGCAACCTGGCCGGCCGTACCCTACAGCGCTGACCCCCAAGGTGAAGGTGATGGCAGCCCTACACTTCTTTGCCACCGGTACCTTTCAACACACTGTTGCGACTGCTGGTGGGATGTCACAGACTATGTTCAGTCGTGTGCTACGCGATGTTTTGGAGGCAATGTTGAGATGCCTGAACCAGTACATCTATTTCCCTACACGTCAACAACTCCCTGACGTCAAGAGTGACTTCTATGCCCTGGGGAGGATGCCACATGTCATTGGCTCCATTGATGGGACACATGTGGCTTTGGTACCACCACAGGCACATGAGCAGGCATACAGGAACAGGAAACATTATCATTCGATCAATGCTCTGATGGTATGTCTTCCAGATATGAGCATCTCACATGTGTGTGCCCGTTTCCCTGGTTTGGCACACGATGCCTACGTGATGAGGAGTAGTCGCATCCCGAGGATGATGTCACAGATGCAGAACCAGCGTGCCTGGCTTGTCGGTGTGTATTGACTTTGTACCATTGTGTGTGTTCTGCTATGTTGTATTCTGCCCTCTTTTCCAACTCAGCTAATGTGCAATTGTCTGTCTGTAGGCGACTCCGGATACCCCAACATGCCGTGGTTGCTGACACCCCTCAGGAACCCTGTGACACCAGCCCAGATGCGCTACAATGAGGCACATGGTCGGACCAGGAGAGTGATCGAGCGGACATTTGGTCTCCTGAAGAGCCGCTTCCGCTGCCTGGACAAGACAGGAGGGGCCCTCCCATATGCCCCAGCAAAGGTGTGCAAGATTGTCATCGTCTGCTGCATGCTACACAACCTGGCAGTGCGGAAGGAGTTGCCTCTCATCCTGGATGACGATGACCAACATCCGCCACCTGTGGAGGATCCTGGCCTGGGCCATGATGCCAGTGATGATGATGATGATGGTGATGTCCGCACACAGCTCATCACCAACTTCTTCAGCTGAATGTGAGTATCCAGAGATGTCATGTCAATGATGTGTGTTTGCGTGATATCTGTTGGTGGTGCTCTGGTGCTGTTTGAGTGTGGCCATGTGCTACTTGACTGGAAGCGTGCAGCGATGTGTCCTTACAGGTAGTCTGTACTCCCCAACAGTGTTGACATGCTAACTTGGATTTCTGTGAGTATCTTGTGACATGTATTGGCCATGAGTATTGCAGTTCTATCCTGTTCTTCCGTGCTTTTGACTGTGTGTCATGTCTGTCCTTCACAGGGTACTTTCAGAGTTGTTTGGTGAACTGTGATCCCCCGACACCATGATTCAACTTCCAGGGTGGAAGCATTCGTTTCCCTACAGGTGATGTGCCACACACCCCTGGACTTTATTTCTTCTACACTTGTTGACTGTGTGGCCACTGCCACGTAGGATTACCTTGCATCTGTAGTGGAAGCAACATGTTGCAAATGTGTAATAAACCTGTGCTTCACTTTGGGTTGTGCGTTGTCTGTGGTCACACATTTGACTGACATGTGCTTACTGCACCTGTGGGCTAGTTAACACAGACTGTGAATAGGTATGGTGTCTGTGCATTCCACTGTATTTCCTGGCAACATCAGTGTAGGCGATGAGTCTGATGGCCCTGGTGTGTATGTGTTGTGTAGACCTAGTAGTGTGTCTCCCTCATATGTGTCACGTCGCCATGACTCACATGACGGTGTTGAACTTGCTGTAGCAGTTAGCATGCACAGTGTCATTTAGCAGATCACCATCTACATGACAAAAACCACGTTGGAATCACAACAGAGGCAAGTATGGTGTATTAGTGAGTTTATTTACATACATGTGTGAGGATAGTGCACAGGATGGTGGGTGCTGTACATTGGGATTGGAATCCAAAGTTCCCAGATGAGTTGGAAGGCTTGGTAGCAGAAATGTCCTGAGTAAAGTCCACAGTCATCTGATACATTGGGCCAACTTAAGCTTCCCATGTCATGTGGGAGAGTTGTGTTGCATTCAACAGGGTAAACAGTTTGCACACAAAGGAGAATTTCCAGAACAGGTGTTGGGTTCCTGGGGGATGTACATGGCCATCGGCCTCTCAGTTTTCCTTCCTCGGACGACCCCTCTTCTTTCTGGGGGGACCCTCACGTGCAGGCTGCTTCGGTGCAGAGGACTCTCCGCCAGAGTCCTCTTCCCTCCCTGTGGCTGTTGCAGTTGTTGCAGCACCAGATGTTGTGGGCACACAGGGAGGTGTGGTCATGTTGGTGCTAATCTGGCGGAGGCATGTCAATATGTCCCTATGCACCGCTGTCAGTTCTTCCAATGTGTCCCACTTGGACTCCATGCCAGACATGTGTGTCTCCACACGGGACATGTGTGAGTCCAAGCGGGCATGATGGGCAGCCTGCTGCTGTTGAATGTCCTTGAGGATCCCCACTACCTGGCTGACCTCGTCGGTGCTATTCTGGTACGCCTCAGCAATGCGTGCCAGTTGTGGGTCATGATGCAGTCCAGGCCCCTCTGCAAACAGCGACCTATGTCTACCACCCCTCCCACCACCCCTGGCGACACGTGCGGGACCTGTGGTGGCACGCACAGGTGATCGTAGGCCCACTTGGGGGTTGTTACTGGGCTCGTTGTCCGTTGCTGTTGTCATCGGTGGTCCTTGGTCTGTCCGTGTTGGCAGGGGTGGTCTGTGTGTTGGCAGTTGTTGGAGGGGTGGGTGCAGGGGGTGCAGATGTTGGTCCTGCTGGTGCTGCATGATGACTCGCACCGGAGGGGCCAGGTAGGTCTTCGCCATCCGAGGAGTGCAGAGGCTGTTCCACACCAGTGAGCTCAGTGTCCCCCGGAGCCTGGGACAGGGACTCCTCCTCGTCTGCTGCTGTGTCCCCATCATCACCTGTTTTTGGAAGAGACACACAATGTATGTTATGTTTCTACGGGCATCAATGGTTCACACACCTGACAGTTGTGACTGTACCTCTGGATGCAGGCCTGTACATTGCATTGTCCTAAGTTGTCACAGTCAGAGGTTGATATTGGTGTAGCACATTGTCCTGCCAACCTGAAGCTTTTCTATGTGTATGCTGAGGTGTGTGCATGGCCAGCATTGGTGGTATTTGGTGGACATCCGGCCCTCCTTCTCCCCCCAGCCCAGTTATCCCACCATGGAACGTGCTTTCATTGCAGGGAGTGCAAGTTGGCTTTCAGGATGTCAGTCAGTGGTGTCCTGCTGTTGGTTGGTGCCCAGTTCCCAGCAGGGGCTTGTGCTCCCCACAGCAGTACACAGTGCCAGCTATCTTGTCAGTTGTTTTCCACTCCCTGTGATGTGAGCATGGTTCAGAGTGGTGTTGATGGTCCAATTGTGAGGGTGACCAATATCTGTGACTACAACTCCCATCATGCTATGGCCTACACCCCCTTCCCAGCATGCCCATACTTACTTCCTTTTGAGTGGAGTTCACAGTGTGTGAGTGTGACAGCAATGGCAAGATGGCTGACAGTGGTGTCCTGCTGTTTGTTGGTGCACAGGTCCCAGCAGGGCCTTGTGCTCCCCACAGCTGAGGCCAGTGTCAGACATCTTTGAAGTGGCTTTTCACTGGCTGTGAGGTGTGCATGCTTCAGTGTGAGCTTGCTGGGCCATGTGGGTGGGGGATGTTGAGCTGTGACTACCACTCCCATCATGCTATTGCCTACACCCCCTTCCCAGCATGCCCATACTTCCTTCCTTTTGACTCTGCTTCCCTGTGGGGTAGTGTGCCTGTGCTGACAGGATGGCTGACAGTGTTGTCCTGGCGTTTGTTTGGCTACAAGTCCCAAGAGTGTCCCTGTGCTTCACACAGCATTACCCAGTGTGGTTGTTCTTTGTGGGATATTTAATTAGAGTGTGAGGCAATGCATTCTCCCAGGTGAGTTGTGTGGAGTTTGTGTTAAGGGGGTGTGTGAGAAAAGCTGCTGGTGACTATGGTCAGAGCTGTCAGTCCTCCTTCCCACCCAGCCAGATATCCCACCATGGAACGTGCTTCCATTGCAGGGAGTGCAAGTTGGCTTTCAGGATGTCAGTCAGTGGTGTCCTGCTGTTGGTTGGTGCCCAGTTCCCAGCAGGGGCTTGTGCTCCCCACAGTACCCAGTGCCAGCCATCTTGTCAGTTGTTTTCCACTCCCTGTGATGTGAGAATGGTTCAGAGTGGTGTTGATGGGCCAATTGTGAGGGTGACCAATATCTGTGACTACAACTCCCATCATGCTATGGCCTGCACCCCCTTCCCAGCATGCCCATACTTCCTTCCTTTTGAGTGGAGTTCACAGTGTGTGAGTGTGACAGCAATGGCAAGATGGCTGACAGTGGTGTCCTGCTGTTTGTTGGTGCACAGTTCCCAGCAGGGCCTTGTGCTCCCCACAGCTGAGGCCAGTGTCAGACATCTTTGAAGTGGCTTTTCACTGGCTGTGAGGTGTGCATGCTTCAGTGTGAGCTTGCTGGGCCATGTGGGTGGGGGATGTTGAGCTGTGACTACCACTCCCATCATGCTATTGCCTACACCCCCCTTCCCAGCATGCCCATACTTCCTTCCTTTTGACTCTGCTTCCCTGTGGGGTAGTGTGCCTGTGCTGACAGGATGGCTGACAGTGTTGTCCTGGCGTTTGTTTGGCTACAAGTCCCAAGAGTGTCCCTGTGCTTCACACAGCATTACCCAGTGTGGTTGTTCTTTGTGGGATATTTAATTAGAGTGTGAGGCAATGCATTCTCCCAGGTGAGTTGTGTGGAGTTTGTGTTAAGGGGGTGTGTGAGAAAAGCTGCTGGTGACTATGGTCAGAGCTGTCAGTCCTCCTTCCCACCCAGCCAGATATCCCACCATGGAACATGCTTCCATTGCAGGGAGTGCAAGTTGGCTTTCAGGATGTCAGTCAGTGGTGTCCTGCTGTTGGTTGGTGCCCAGTTCCCAGCAGGGGCTTGTGCTCCCCACAGCAGTACCCAGTGCCAGCCATCTTGTCAGTTGTTTTCCACTCCCTGTGATGTGAGTATGGTTCAGAGTGGTGTTGATGGGCCAATTGTGAGGGTGACCAATATCTGTGACTACAACTCCCATCATGCTATGGCCTACACCCCCCTTCCCAGCATGCCCATACTTCCTTCCTTTTGAGTGGAGTTCACAGTGTGTGAGTGTGACAGCAATGGCAAGATGGCTGACAGTGGTGTCCTGCTGTTTGTTGGTGCACAGTTCCCAGCAGGGCCTTGTGCTCCCCACAGCTGAGGCCAGTGTCAGACATCTTTGAAGTGGCTTTTCACTGGCTGTGAGGTGTGCATGCTTCAGTGTGAGCTTGCTGGGCCATGTGGGTGGGGGATGTTGAGCTGTGACTACCACTCCCATCATGCTATTGCCTACACCCCCCCTTCCCAGCATGCCCATACTTCCTTCCTTTTGAGTGGACTTTACTGTGTGTGAGTGTGACAGCAATGTCAAGATGGCTGACAGTGTGGTCCTGTTGTTTGTTGGTGCACAGTTCCCAGCAGGGCCTTGTGCTCCCCACAGCAGTACCCAGTGTCAGCCATCTTGTCATTTCTTTTCCACTCCCTGTGATGTGAGCATGGTTCAGAGTGGTGTTGATGGTCCAATTGTGAGGGTGACCAATATCTGTGACTACAACTCCCATCATGCTATGGCCTACACCCCCCTTACCAGCATGCCCATACTTACTTCCTTTTGAGTGGAGCTCACAGTGTGTGAGTGTGACAGCAATGGCAAGATGGCTGACACTGGTGTCCTGCTGTTTGTTGGTGCACAGGTCCCAGCAGGGCCTTGTGCTCCCCACAGCTGATGCCAGTGTCAGACATCTTTGAAGTGGCTTTTCACTGGCTGTGAGGTGTGCATGCTTCAGTGTGAGCTTGCTGGGCCATGTGGGTGGGGGATGTTGAGCTGTGACTACCACTCCCATCATGCTATTGCCTACACCCCCTTCCCAGCATGCCCATACTTCCTTCCTTTTGACTCTGCTTCCCTGTGGGGTAGTGTGCCTGTGCTGACAGGATGGCTGACAGTGTTGTCCTGGCGTTTGTTTGGCTACAAGTCCCAAGAGTGTCCCTGTGCTTCACACAGCATTACCCAGTTTGGTTGTTCTTTGTGGGATATTTAATTAGAGAGTGAGGCAATGCATTCTCCCAGGTGAGTTGTGTGGAGTTTGTGTTAAGGGGGTGTGTGAGAAAAGCTGCTGGTGACTATGGTCAGAGCTGTCAGTCCTCCTTCCCACCCAGCCAGATATCCCACCATGGAACGTGCTTCCATTGCAGGGAGTGCAAGTTGGCTTTCAGGATGTCAGTCAGTGGTGTCCTGCTGTTGGTTGGTGCCCAGTTCCCAGCAGGGGCTTGTGCTCCCCACAGCAGTACCCAGTGTCAGCCATCTTGTCAGTTGTTTTCCACTCCCTGTGATGTGAGCATGGTTCAGAGTGGTGTTGATGGGCCAATTGTGAGGGTGACCAATATCTGTGACTACAACTCCCATCATGCTATGGCCTACACCCCCTTCCCAGCATGCCCATACTTCCTTCCTTTTGAGTGGAGTTCACTGTGTGTGAGTGTGACAGCAATGGCAAGATGGCTGACAGTGGTGTCCTGCTGTTGGTTGGTGCACAGTTCCCAGCAGGGGCTTGTGCTCCCCACAGCAGTACCCAGTGTCAGCCATCTTGTCATTTCTTTTCCACTCCCTGTGATGTGAGCATGGTTGAGAGTGGTGTTGATGGGCCAATTGTGAGTGTGACCAATATCTGTGACTACAACTCACATCATGCTATCAGCTACACTGACTTCACCAGCATACACAGAATTCCTTCCTTTGAGTGAGCTTCCCTGTGAGGTGGTGTTCTAGTGGTGGCAAAATGTCTAACTGTGTTTGTTGGTTGTATTTGTGCCACTGCCTTGCTGTATTTGTAGTTATGTTTGTACATATCTTGACACAGTTACATGTCACTATGAGATGGCATGTATTGTGTTTATCTGACTGACAGACAGATCTTGGGGTGATTATCTTTTGATTGCTGTGTATTTGCTAAGGGTGCATGGTTTGACTATCCCCTTGACAGTGATGTGTGTGTATTGTCACACAATATTGTGTATATTTGTTGTGTACTCACCAGGCTCTGGGATGTTTGATAGTCCATATACGCTCACTGGTGGTAGGATGGCCCGCACCTTCTCCTCCCAGGGCCTGAGGTATAGTGGTTTGGCAGGAGGGCCACTGCCGGTGTGCTGACTCACAATGTAATCCTTCTTTAGTAGGTCCCTGACCCTCCTGCGCACATCATACAACCTGTTCTGGATGTCTTCCTTTGTGCGCAAACATGGTGTTTGTGCGTTGACCCTGTCGACGATCCTCTGCCACATCTTGGTTTTCTGCGACATGGGGGTCTGTTGTACCAATGTGCCAAACAACGTGGAGTTGGGGGTGTGTCCTTGTTCCATGTTTTTTTCCCCTGTATTTATTGACTTTGGCATTGCTTGTTTGGCCCTTTTTTTTGTTTTTTTCCTTAGTATCTTTTGTGCATGTAGGAGACGTTCTTCGGACCGAGTAGGACGCTGCAGTTGTCTTGTGCGAGCTTCTCCGAGTCGTCCACGCTGTGTTTCTGCAGGGTTTCTTGTGCGGCGTACGCGTCGGTCGCCGAGTATTGGCTTCCTTCGGCTGGCTTTTGTATGCGTGTCGGTCGTTCGGCTTGCGCTCCGTGCGACTCGGTCTGTTTTTCCACGCATTGCATCGTACTGCGCGGGTCGGAGTTCGCGGGTACGTTTCGTTCGGGTTGATTCCTGGTGCGTGTCGGTCGGTTCTATTCGCGTGGTTTCCCGGCCGGATAGCTTGTTTCCGTCCGGTTCAGTCGTTCGGCTTGTGTTCCGTACGAGTCGGTCGTGAATCACATGCATTTCATCGTACTTCCCAGGTCGGGCAACGCCGGTACGTGTCGGTCGGACTATATTCCCGTACCGAGTCGGTCGGTATGTTTTCCGGCCCAAATCGGAATCGGCCCCTTAGTGTGGATGAAGACTTTCAACAACTTGAAAATGCCCTCCCACATGACATTTGATCCTCTTTGCAGTATATCAAACATGAACTACTGTAAAAGTAGGTAGATCAGGGCCTGTGAACCTTTTTACTCAATTGGTCAGAAAGAACCTAGGACCCACAGGTTTGTAAACCTAACAAAGCTGGACCCTATCCCAGCCTACCTCAGGACACTGCTAGACTTGTGAATGGATGGCAGGCAGACTGAACCTTCTGCACTCGGTATCTGCGACCTGTGAGAAGGGTCTAAAGAGGTTGGACCCACTTCCACTTGAAATGCAAAGAGAGAAGGATCTTCAAGGATCGTGGAGGCAACTGAAAGTCTAGGGGGAGGCAGCAGACAACATTTTTCTATCAAGTAAAAACAGGAAGGAGGAAGTGGTTGGATTAGGGGTTAGATCATATTTTGCAGTATGGATAATTTAAACATCTCCTGTATTCCATTCATTATTGTAAGTAGTATTCCTCCTTAGTTGTGAATGTTGACTAGGTGAGAAGGGAAGGGCAGTGCATAGATGTTACTACTACTGACTGATGGAAGGGTGAGTGCTGTCAGGTGATATTACGTTTTGAAGAGGAGACGCAAAGGTAATGCATCATCTGCTTTCTAAAAGGATTGCAGGAGAGTGGACTGGAGGCATGCATTGTAGTTAGCTTGGTGGTAAGGAGCTGAATTGAAGTATTGAGTAGACTAGAGAGAGGATGATGAGTGTGGACAATTGGTTGATTTCTTTGTGAAGGGCCAGGTTTGGGGCTCAGCACCTACCCTGATCGTAGGTAGGTTGAGCATCCTTGTTAATGGATGTTACAATAAAAGGTACAACGATGATGCAAATAATAACAATAATAATAATAATAATAACAAAAACAATAATAACAATAATAATAATAATTTTTAACCGCTTAGCTGCTTCGAACGTACCGCGCCAGTGCGAAATGTTCTATTAAGCGGGCGGGCCGCGTCGGCCAACAGACGTGCGCAGCGAAAGGGTTAAAAAACTCAAAAATAGGAAAAAGTGTTTTCCTTTACAAATCCCTCAATAACCCAAAGAACTATATTATACTAAATCTACTCGTTGTTATCCCTAGCCCAACTATTCCCACTCACACCACTCCCAATAGCCTCAACCCTCCCCTACCTACGCCCTTCAAATCTGTTTAGTCTTTCTTTAATCTCCCTCTGGCCCTACTTAAGTTCTTAAATATAATTGAGACACATTCACGGCTGAGGAGGGTAAGGTGGTGGCTGCTGAGAGGGACAAGGATCCACTCGCCAGCCCTAGGGCACCCTTCTGGGTGATAGCACTCTTTAGAATACACATAACATAACAAAACACTCTGCCACCTACAGTGACTTGAATGATAATGGCTCGGTTCCACCCGCTGGGAAATGGTTGATGGGTCTGCTGCTGCCTCCTCTTCCTCCTCCTCTTTTACCTCCTCCTCCTCCAGTCTCAGTGATACACCACCACAAGTGCCTATATTTTTGGGAGGTAGAGCACAAAGGCTAACTCCCACCCATGCCTGTCCTTCATATTAATATCAGTGAAGATCGGGGCATTAGCCTCTAATAGGAAGAACAGAATCTTATTATGTGGAAAGAAGAAAAGAGCATGACTTGCAGCACAGTCAATGAGGCACACTGCGTTGCTGCTTCTCTAGAGACACTGGAATTTTTGTATGCGATTCTGTGTCTCTGTGACTTATACATTATAAACATAATTCAGACTGTTTGCAGTTCTTTGAATTATTAATCCACCACAAGCATCTACATAATTTAATTAGAATTGTTATTGGGAGGCAAAAGTCAGACCAGTGTAAGTGCATACAAGTAAGAAATGTAGGAGGAGGTTGAGGGAGAATTTGAGTCTAGTGTCCAGAATGGAATGGGGTGGGCAGTGGTAATTAAGATATGGGTGTACACTGGTCACTGGGCAAGGGCAACATGAGCACACATTTTCTTTTCTTAATTTAAACAGCCGAGGGGCAGATTTAGAAGCATAGGATGTTAGATAACTTGAAACGTTTTGGGGATCTGGCTCAGGAAGGAGCAAGGAAGCTGGCTCAGAAAGGAGCAAGGAAGGAAAAGAATACCTTAACAAAATGCACTAAATGCAGCAGTTGCTATTGAGTAGTGAGTGGAATCCTGACTTACCACTTGATGTGCGCCAGTAAGAAAAAATGGTGGAAGAAGGGAAAAACAAAGGAAATAGGCAAGTAGGCTACAGAAACAGAAAAAAATATAAACAGGAAACACAAGGAGTAGAGTGTGGTGTTTGGGTACTAAAGAAAGTTGATACAGGGGAAGTTAGGAAAACCTAAGGAGAAATAAAAAAGAGAAAAATACAGTTTGACAAAAGGCTATGATACATTGCTATAGGTAAGTTTGCTAATTGAAATCTAAGAAGAGTATATAAATACTTCTACATGACTTACTGGAATAGAAGGTGTGCTTTCTGGGAAGGTGGTGGTAGAAGATGCTGGCTTCCCTGTCCGTAACCTCTTCTTATTTGGTGTTCCTGAATGTAGGAAAGAAAAAGAAGAAATTGATTTTTAGTAGTGTTTTCTACAATAATATTTACACACATGTGATAAGATTTTACAGGCTTACAAATATACTGCTTCAGGAACTGACCCAATTTCCACCATGTTACCTCCATCATAAAAGCACCTCCTTGCTGTACACATTAGTTACAATGACAAATGATATTGCTCCTCCGCACCTTTCATACTTTTCTGTGATCAACACATTAAAGCAATCCACAATTAAAGCTGAAAATATTGTGCTGAACTTAATGAAGAAAGAGATTGTGCAGAGACAGAAGGGTCATCAAGGAGCCCCACCATCATTGAGATATTTCCGTTTTCCTCCCCATTTCCCACCCACCAACCTAAACCATACATACCTGGCTCCCAAGCTGCGTGTTCCTGACGTCCAAGGTGACTTCCACTGAACGTGGATTTTTGGAAAATCTCAATACCTGGCACTATGACTTGACATCCACTAAACAAGAAGTCCTGCGGACACCCTTCCAGACATTCCACCCTAGTCTCAGTCTGGACATAGCATGCCCCACTCCCCATCTGTAAATTAAGTCAAAATAAAAATAATGTATAACATATCTTGGTGTGTATACGCTAATTTATGTACAGATAAAGAGACATGTACATGTAATTAACATTAATTAAACATTAAATGTGTTTTCTCTACCGTGCTAAAGCTTATATGTAAATAATTGTGTATATATGCAAAAGTATATATATGCATATATATGTTTTTGCATATATGCAAATTTAACTGAAATGCTCTGGAAAAAACAAAGGTTAAAGGGAAATTATGGTTAGGTGACAATATAAGTTAAAACATACCATTTTAAAAGAACAAAACCACTGATATTCACCACATATATTTGTCACACGTATGACTTGCGCCCTAAAGGAATTATGACTATAACATCCACTTAACCTTTGTATCTTTAGTGGAAATATACACACACACACACATATGAGAGTATGCCTTGTATAAGGATATGAATACCTTTATTGTGTATATGTGAGTATGTATTTCCATATTTACATGTGTGTGTATGTCTGCATATACGTACATCTAAAAGAAAATCTTCACAACCCAAAACTTTCTGACTACAATCTGCTCCCAAACATGCTTTCCAAACACATATCTTCTTCTAGCCAGTTCATCCAACTTACAGACCCCCATGTAAGCCATTCTCAATAACATCTTCCCTTTACCAATTCACTTCAATTAATCTATCCCTATGTGTGTCTGTGTGTGTGCATGCATGTGTGTGTGTTTACTTGAGGCTTGCGTGGTCTCGCTGTACCACAGAAGTACACATATAGGCTGCGTTAGGTTCCGCAGGAGTCCAACGAGGGACCATGCTGGGTCCCCCTGGAGTTCTGCAGGACCTATGGCATGAAATGTTTTTATTTTATTTTTACACCTTCGGGGTGCCTCTGGAACAGCCCACAAAGACATTGGGGGGTCAGGGTACTCTCACTCTGCCCCTTGTATCTTTTTTGATTTTGTAAACTCATGACACGAAGTCCTGTAATGACAGACAACATTTTTCTTCATGTTTCCCAGTCAATCAGATTGCTCGGTCCTGAGGTACTTGTCCCACTGAACCAAAATCACTGATAAGAATAAAAAACCCTCTCAGCCAATTTGATTTTTTTTTTTTAAATATTGGATGCTGGGACTAACTAACAAGATATCACTATAATTGTAATCCTTTCCTGACCACCCTGAGAGACTCTTTAGGTGCAAATCTCTAAAAAATTACTGAACGTACACACACCAATTAAAAAGAGTTTGCTTATCAAGTAAAGTTCTAACTTTTCACCTAATTTGGTGAAATTCTATTGCTTCCCAAAAATTCCTATGGGATTTAACATGGGAAAATGTTGTTTTGAGCCATAATTTCTCAGCTACTGATTGATGAATTACCCCACAACTTTCCAAGACAGAGCTAAGGTGGATTTTTTAAAGAAAGTTCTGTGAAGATGTGTCATATAATGTCAACGTTATTAGCAAAACAAAAAAACACTCTCCCTATTGAAACTCTGACCTAACTATAAAGTGCTAAAGCACTGTATAGATAGGTAGATAGATAGATAGATAGATAGATAGATAGATAGATAGAAAGATAGATAGATAGATAGATAGATAGATAGATAGATAGATAGATAGATGTACATATTTAACATTATTGTAAGTTTAAAAAGCAGTTAAAGATTTTGTTTTAAATTACATATATAAATGTTAATTCATAAAAATACATGAACATTTAAAATAACTCTAAAACGAAAAATATACATTTTTAATGTATATGATCTTTCAAATACTTATATTCCTGTGAACAAGGATATGTAAAGCTGAAACGCGATGGGACTGGTTATCACTATCGCAACTGTCTTTTTAAATAAATGTAATAATTTATACACTGCCAACTTTAGGAGGGCGGAGTAGTTGGTGTTTTGTGCGCCAAGCACGTCTGGAAATATATTAATTAATGAGCAGGCACACTTTTTAAATATAGAACATAATTTAAATTAATAAAAATACATACTAAAAGCAATATGAACCTGAAATAATTATTTCCTACAAATCTAAATAGGATCTGCGTGTTTAGACAACATAAACTAAGTGATTGGAGCCCAGACTGATTCCAGACACCCCCAAAGGATATGTCAATCTGTAGACCAGCTAGCTCACAGTGCCACTATGAGCCCCCTAACCTTACCAAGGAGCGAATAGTTTCTGGAAACTATCAAACATGACAACCCTGACCCCTCAGGGATCATGGAAACAGAACAGTACTTTTCGCTCAGTCACTCATGCTCACTTGTTCTCAGAGAGATACACATATTAAACGGTGAGGACGTTTTCAATAAGCATTTATTGAACCAGCATCATTCTAGTATAAAATACGTGTGCTGCAACAACCATTAGACAGAAACAGATATATATGATTATAAGCACCAACAGAGTAAATAAAAGGTAGAATTTTACCATGGTGCTAAAACAGTGAATATATGCAGGCACATAGATACGTGGCAGTAATCATGAGTACTCCTGCAATGCAAACCCTAACTAGATGTACCTAAGTATACCTAGAATGTATGTAGGTGTATAGCCAAGAATCCCCATAGGAAAGAGCTAACCCCATTACCTGATGTGAGAGACTGAAGGACCCCGTGTTGGTCTTGAGTTGGACACCCTGCAAGGGAAGTCAGACCACTGCATGCTGGAGTGTCTGCACGCAGGGACTTCAGCGTCTCGTGTCAGCATTGCAGCTTCTTCTCTGGTTTCCCCAGCAAAGATGTGGTACTTATATACCCGAAAGGTACCCCCAGGGGTTCTACCTAGATGTGTCATGGTTTTGTGGGCCTGTTGGCCAAGGATGAAGATAGTGGTGACTTTTGTACAGAGTTATTATGCAGAAGATGGTAATCCTGCTGTGAAACTAAGAATCCTCATGCATAATAAATGAGGCTAGTTTTCTAAGAAAACCACACAACTTGTATTCTGCACCTAACTAGGTAAAAAGTCAGCACCAGAGCCGTTATGTAGAGCAAGGTAGGACAAATGTAGGTAAAAGGTCGTGCAACTACCTAGGCCTATATTGGGGTACATTGGGGCTTATAGCAATGACTTCTATTAAAATATAAAGAAACTACAGAATTATTTGATGATCAAAAATACATTTTTAAAATAACTTACTAAAAGAATAAATATCAAAAACATAAAAATTCTAAATTATTTCAAAACACAAAACTCAAGTTACAAAAATAAAAAAACGATAAAAATGTTAACAATAGAATGTTTTTATCAAATACTTTGAACAAATTTTCAATTATTACTAAAAAATTAAAATAGTAAGCAAATTCCAATCCTACAATATTAAAAAAATATCTATATCCCATTACACTGATATAAGTCCAAATATTAAGAAAAGATCATAGATTGGGGAAACAAGATTTCCTATTCTAACTCTAGTCTAAAAAAACATTTGGGAGTGCATACATTAGAGGGATGGGAGTCAGATTTACCATCCTACCTTCAATCTAACAAAGATTGTGGAAAGTTCATACATAGGTGGTTACTATTCAAATTCAAGTCTAACATACATTTGTAAAGTGTAATCATTTGGGGTGTCATGTTACTGTTCTAACTCCAGTCTAATAAACACCATGAAAAAAGAGCATATTTTAGTTGGTTCAGATTTACTATTCTAACTCCAGTATAACACAAATTGTCGAAATTGCATGGATAGATGAGTCAGATTTACTATTCTAACTCCAGTCTAGCAAAAAGTGGGGAAAGTGCATATATGGGGGATCAGGCGCCGCATTACACATGCAACACATTTTCCTTCATTCCACCGGGTGCACCTTTAAATATGTGCGCCTGGGGCATTGAAAGAAAATGCGCAGTATTTTGGGAAATACACTTTCCTCAGTGCAGCCGTGAACTGGTGCTTCCCTGAGGGCAGCGCATTCATGTGAAATATGAAGCAGCTGCTTGGAAGCCGCTCCATGTTTCACTGCGCAGGCGGCAACCCTCCTGCACTTTTAAAGGAGAATAGAGATCCCCTTGCAGTCACTGACTGCACCCACATGCAAGGGATGTCTGGGGGGTCCATAGGACCCCCTTTCCCCCCTCCAGAGGGCTGCTCTCAGGGGGAGCACTGACAGTACGCCACCTTTTAGGTGGTGCACTGTCACTGTGCCTCCTGAGGGATTCTTTGCCTCTGTGCCTGCGTTGGTAATACAGTGCGAACACAGAAGCAAATGGATTCCCTCATTTGCATGGGGCACACCCCTTGCAAATGAGGGAATGCCCCATTTGCATTTTGCCTGCATAATTGGCGGAATTTTGGTGACTCCATGTTACTCTTGTAATGTAGGGTTCCCTAGCTGATTTCTGGTTGTTAGGAGGACACCCTGCGAGATGTTTCTAATGCGGGTGGTCAGGGGCGGTTGTGAGGGTTTGCGGACAGAAGGCTGCTGCTCGAGTGGAAAATCTACTCGATTGGCAGCAAAATCAACTTGAGTAGCTGTGCTCTCTGGCGCAGTGCATGGTGCCATTTAACTGATTTTTCATTTTGGAATGCGTGATCAGCGCTACATCTCAGGGCAAGCATCACAATGTGCTGCATACAATTGTTATACTGTACATCGGCAGTGCTTTTACTGTTATTGACATTGTTATGCATGCATAGTTTATGGCGTACATCGACATTGATTTATTGGTATTGTCGCTGAAGCATACATCATGGTGGACATTGACATCGCATTTACAGATATTAACAAAGGCACAAACATTAAAATCAATTATCATTGGGAGAAGATATGGAGTGCATTGGACAAGTATAGATCCTTGACACACACTGGCACAGCCAAAGGGGAATTAAGGCATAAATATAGCAAATAGTTGAGAGAGGGGTGGACTCTTCCCACATATCCATAGAATGCAATACTGTACCCCCGACCTGCACTACATATGTTGTATAACGTGTTACTTATTATGCAATGATGGGATATTTACATGTTTGTTTGTTCAATAAAAAGAATAAAAAAAAAAAAATTTATCATTATCATATCTAAATTATTTAGAAAACAAATCATTTCCTCCTAAAATAATTTAACAAATATGAATAACAAAACAATAAAAAACTCTAAAAAACACTTCGTTAACCCAAACAGATGCCACACAACCAATTAAAAATAATAAAAATGTTTTATATTAATTTATATAAAATAGTAATGATCAATTACAACTGCTGAAAAAATAGCTATTCATTTACAATTTATTAATTAAAAAAAATATTCATTACACAATAAAATCAATCAAAAATTGCGCTGGAAAGAAAATAGCAACAAAAAAAATTTGCTGGTTAGCGTCACTTTTGTGACGCTAAACCAGAGCAAAAGTTTTGAAAATCTGCCCCTAGGTTTCATATTAAACTTAATAAGTGCTAACTTCAGATTGGAAGCAGATAGAGAAATCATGTTTATGCTCAAATAAATTGTAAATACAAATCCTCTTTCTAGGTAAAGTTGGATTTTAAGTTACAATTTTAACAATGACAATTTTAGAAAATTTGCATTTTTCTGCATAAATCAACTGTGCCTTTCTGCCAGTGCCCTGGGACAACTGACTGGGAATGGCTCCCCTGTGGATTGTGTATTGCTTCCAGACATTGGGAACAAAGAAGGCCTAGATGGGAGTGGAGTTGGTCTTCCTGACAGGATGACTGAGGAGGCGCTGTACCCTGCCCGATTATACTTCAAATGGCCCTGCGTGCAGCACACACAAAGGAACCTGACACCAGGCCCGCATTTCCTCTGTTACCCTAGACAGTTTGGTGACAGGACCAGGGGATGCGAAAGAGCTAAACCGAACCAGTTCTGGAGGTTGGCAAGGGATTCCCCCACACAAATCTGGCACCAGGTATACAAGTGGGACCTTCACAACCACTAATCTGAACACTCCTGGTCCTGTGGATGATTCAAATGTACCTGCTGTTCTTGCCAATAGCAATCATCCACGACGACCAGTAAGGTGAGACTCTTACTTTGCGCAGAAAATGTCTGTCCACAACAATCAACAACTGCAAAGCTCCAGTGACAACAGGGCTTCATGCTACAGCAGCAATGGCCTGCGACGCTCGACTTGCTACTCGCACAAGCAGCCTCCTCTTCGCAGCCTTCGCCACCGTGAATGGAAGTCTTCAACCAGACTTTGTGAAGGTAACTCTTCAGCAGGACTAACCTGGTCCTGTAACTGATAAGCAATTCATTACAGTTGGCGTGAAGTTGTAACCTCTCTATATCTAGCGAGATCAGATATCTGTAAGTGACAATTTGTGCTTCTTGGCACCATTTTCAATTATTTTTGAAAACTAATGTCTCTCGTTCTACTGATTGCATATTTGTTGTTTTCGTGTCCTTTCATTTATGAGATTTTCCAAACCTATTGCTTTTTCTACAGTGGTGGAGGATGGGAAGTTTGCAGGACTTGGTCATGGGGGAGCAAAGATAAAAGAGGGGTCCCAAAACGCGTTTGGGCACCAATGCATTTTCCCACAGTCTTTTTACTCATGCATAGCAGCCAAATGCTCGTTTGGATTTCCATGAAATTTGGCAGGATTATACATTATGGTGTGCAGATGGTCCGTTTGGGTACTAAGGTAAGTAGGGTGAGTATTTTCAAATTAAAAGGCGCTTTATCTTAGTGATATCTGTTGTCACGGTACTTTCACAAAATTTTGCAGTATTCATGATATGATGTTGATGTACTGCAGTACATAGTGATAAAACATTCTATGATTGACTAATGACCTTTACAAAAGTTAAAGGCAGCCACGTTGTTTTTTAGGTACACTTTGGCTGTGTTTTGCGTTACGCCCTTAGACATAGGTAAGTATTAGTTCAGTTAATAGGTGCGGAAAAATATTTATAAATTCCTCTATATATATATATTTTTTTAAATGAACCAAGTCCCACGGTATGTCCTAAGAAGTACAGTGGTACTTAAAAAATGTAAAAAAATAAATATGTTAAAAAGTTACAAATTCACTCTACTACACTATATTTTTCGAATATAGTGTATTACACTATATTTATCATTTTTTACATATTTAAATCTTCACCAAAATTCCATGGACTGCTTACATTTTTTTTTAAAGTTTGCAGCTCTCCCTAAGCTGCTGGAAACATATAGAGAAATTTATAAATACATTTCTTTAACATTATCACTTGTATAAAGTAGTATTAGGTGGGGAACAACAAGAAAACCCAATACTTACCTATATATAAAAGGCTCTAACCCAGAACACAGCGAAAGTGTGCAAAAACTACATGGCTGCCTTTTACATTTTGTAAAGACAACCATTAGTAATCAGATACTGCACTTGCATCGGCATATACCGCAGTATACCGCAAAGTTACTGTGGAATACCATGGCACATTATATTATTAAGTTTTTAACACTTATAACTTTACCGCTACTACCATTAGCATTTACACCTCATAGTCTATATTCTTCCCACATTACATCTGCATCTATTCACCCACTTTCATACTAAGGGGCCGATTCCGATCTCGGCCGGTAGGGCACCGAATCGGATTCGGCTGAACCGGATCCGATTCAGAGCCCTTATTCCCGACCGATTCGTACGTGCGTCCGGGCGAACGAGTACGATGCGAGCGCGTGCAAATTCGCCGACCGACTCGTACGCCCGTCCCAACCGCACCTACCGACTCGCACGGATGCGCAGCGCACCTTGCAATGGAGACGTTCCCCGGCCGGGCAAGTACGATACGCGCCGCGAGCAGTCCGACCGACTCGCGCCGTCCGGCTCGAAGAAGCAGTCGGAGCCGTACTTTGGGGGTCCGTGTCGGACCCCCCTGTACGCGTAGCCGCGCGAGTCGCACACAGGGGGGACCCATGGGTCCCCCCTACCTGTGCGTGTATGGCTCGAGTCGCTTCGCCGCATACATGCTGTAGGGGGCGCCCTTGTCTGCCTCGCACCCATTGAGTCACGTTGTACACGTTGTACGACAGGCTCCCATTGACTTCAATGGGAGTCCGACCGACTCGAGTCCGATGGCATACGTGCGCATCGTACTCGTTCGGTCGGGCTGCTAGGGTCCGATTCGGTCGGAAATCTCTCCGGGTCCGGTTCGGTCGGAGAGATTTCCGATCGGAATCGGCCCCTATGTCTGTTTCAGATACCACAGTCCTCTCTACGCCACTCCTCTCTTTGTCACTACACTATACGCCAGTCCATTCTATGCTAATCCACTATACACCACTCTGCGCCATTCTATGTCACTCCACTCTGTGCTGCTATGTTCAACTTTACTTCACTCTACACCACTCCACTCTATGCTTCTCCACTCTATGCCACTCCACTATAGATTGTTCCTCTCTACACCACTCCATTCTACGACACTCTAGTGTACGGCAGTCCACTGTACTACCCTCAGCTGTATGCTACT
Source organism: Calotriton arnoldi (assembly GCA_963921515.1). Classification (NCBI taxonomy): domain Eukaryota; kingdom Metazoa; phylum Chordata; class Amphibia; order Caudata; family Salamandridae; genus Calotriton; species Calotriton arnoldi. The sequence continues at coordinate 181,060 of CAWUFW010018096.1, forward strand.
CCAGTCTATGCTATTTCAGTATATGCAACTCCACTCTATGATACTACACTCTACACTATTCCATTCTATGACACTCCATTCTACGACACTCCACTCTACGTAATATACATGCACTTTGCTGTTACAAGCGATGCAATTTGCACTGTTATATGTGTTATTGTAAATGTTATTATTTTAGATGGCATAACTAATATACTATAAAAGGGTATAGGTAGTGTTTGGAGAAGTTGAGAGTTATAGTTAATGTAATGTGGCTACCGAGTTCAATACAGTGTGTATAGATGTGCATGAGTTGAAATAATTTGAAGGCTTTGCACAAATTATAAATTAAAGGTACAAGTATAAGTTTAAAATGTATTTTTTTTGTGTAGTTTAAGGTTGGTTTGTATCTAGACAATGAATAAAGTTACAGTAATTTAAAGCTGGTTCATAAATTAAAATTGATGCTATAACTATAACTTTAGAATTTGTAATGTTTGTGTAGTTTAGGTTTGCTTTGTATAGAAAGAATAAGTAAAGTGTCCTTAACTGTAACAAGGGTTTAACCTTTGCTTTTTCATTGAATATATATATGCACTGAGCAGGATCCTGAATACAAAGCTGTTCACACAAGGCAGAGGTAGAGTGCACTAAATCAAAAGTTTGTTCTTGACAAAACACCCATGATGTTTTTCGGCCTCTCAGTCTTGATCACATGATCCGCAGTGCCCCATCACTATCTCATAAGCTGACAAATGTGATGAGCATCATGAAGGGACAAATACATTTGTGGGTGCCATCTTGAAATGGTAAAGACATCCAAATCAAACAATTCACAACTCAATAAGTGGGACCAAACAGATAATTAAAGAGCAGCAAAATAAAAAGAAATGACAATAAATAAAGTCCAGATCATAAAATACTGCAAATACAAGCATGTTCCACAATGTAAGATGTACGGAGCAACATTAGACTAGAACAATCGAGCACATATATCCCAATGCAGAATACAAAATATACAATGGAACACTTGGAACTCATAGCAAGTATAGATAAAAAGCAAAATGTAAGAAATAAGGTCACATAGCTACATCCCCTAATCCGGTGTACAAAATTCAATGCATGTTGTATTGAAAGCTTAATCGGGCATACGTAATTTATCACATCTATGTATGATAAACATATAGTGTATGAATACCGGTCCCAAACATGCCATGTCAAGTACAACTAAGTATCACATACAGATAGTCACATTGTCTACACATAATGCCCATGTGGGCTGGTGAGAAAGGCAAGTAGTAAACGGGTGAGGTGTAAAGTTTCCATTATAAAGACATGACAACATTATAATGGTAAATTCCTGCTTCATCGGGCATCTGACACTTTATGTCAGAAAGAATGACAAAATCTCCAGACACCTCCTCCCCCCTATTAAATCCCTAACATTCGCACAGCATTAAAATAATGGCAAACCCAAATAAAAACAAAAACAAAAAAAAATCTTATCTGCAGAAGAGTGTTCCAAACACCAAATAATGTGAAGAGGAGAAGGGTAGGGAGCTCTTGCACCCATGGGCAACACCACATCTCAGAAGAGATTCACTTCCTTTTCTCCTATGAACATAAAAAAAGTGAAGGGGAGAAAAACAAGTTAAATAAAGCATAAGGATAAACAAAGAAAATATCACAAAGGCCTAGGACTACCCAGATGCTATCTTCTCTACAGCTTAATTATCTCCCAGATGGACTTTAAGTTCCTCTCCAGTATTCCACCCACCAGGAATCTTAATTTCAAAATCAATTATATATCTCAATTCTGTCTGTTTCAGCAACACTTCTCTGTCTCCCCTTCGTATATTGTGTGCTATATGGCCAATAGCATACAATGACAATCTGCTTATGTCCCTGGAGGGTTTATTTTCAAAATGACTGGCCATGGGGTGGTGAGGATCATGCTTATCAATTTCTCTCTTATGTTTTAAGATTCTCTTTTTGATGGGATGTATTGTACTCTCCATGTACTGTTTATTACATGTGCATTCAAGAATGTAATCTACATAAGCAGAATTGCAAGTCAGGAACTTTTTAATTGTGTTTGTGCCCTTGCCATACAGTACCATGAAGGTTTTCCTAGTGCTGCTGTTTTTACATGCTTTGTAATTCATCCATGAATGGAAACCTTTCAAGTTACAGTTAGAGGTGTTACTCACTGTGATGTCACTACTAACCAGAAGGTCTCTCAGGCTCTTACCCCCTTCTATATATGTAAAACTGGGATTATTGTTCAAAAGAGAACCAATGGTAGGATCACTACTCAGTATGGCCTAACTTTTTCTTACAATTCTGGTAACATCTTTTGTTTTGTTTTTAAACATAATGATGAGTCTCATGGAATAATTCTCATCTGTAGGAGAGCTATGGAAGAGGATAGTATATTCTGAACTATTCCTGATCCATGCCTTAGCTCTCTCAAGGACCCAAACTCAGTATCCCCTTTCCCTGAATCTCCTTATCAAAATGGCCTCTTCCCTCAGAGAGGTCTCTTCACTATTACAGTATCTTTTGGCCCTCAGCAGGTCGCTATAGGGTATGGTCCACTTGATTGTCACAGGGTGACTGCTGAGGGCATGGAAAAAGCTGTTGCCAACTGTGTGTTTCCTATAAAGACATGTTTCAAGCATCATCCCATTTGTCACAACTAGGGCATCAAGGAACTCTTGTTTATCTTTGCTAAAAATATAGGTAAAGTCAAGATTGAGGTCATTGTTCTTAAGCTTTCCAACAAATTCTCTGGCAGATTTTTCAGTGCCTATCTAAACGATGAACAAGTCATCAATATAGCTCAGCCACAAAAGGGATCGGTCCATGTTATAGAACTGTCAGGTGCGATGGACACCTGCTGCTCCCACAAGCTTATGAAAAGATTTGCGAAGCTGGGAGTGAAGCAGGTGCACATCACAGCCCTAGTCTTCTGTCTGTATAGTTCCCCATTAAACAAGAAGATGTTATTCTGGAGACAAATTCTTAACATTTCAAGAAGCATGTTAGTGTGAGAGATGAGATGTATGGGCCTAGCCCTCAGGAAATATCTGTAAGCTTCAATGCCCTGCTCATGAACAATAATGATGTACAAGGAGCACACGTCATGACTCATAAGTAGGTACCTATTTTTCCACTTTATCCCATCAAGCTTACTAAGGGAATTATTATTCTGATCACATAAGAATGAGGGGAGGGCAGTGACAAAATCTCTCAAAAAGAAATCCATGTATCTAGATTTATTCTATAACACACTCCTCCTGGAAGAGACAATAGGTCTCCCAGGGGCATTACTCTTATTTTGTGGATCTTGGGCAGGATGTAAAACACCAGTAGCCAAGGATAAGCAGTTTTTAGATAGTGGTACCTCCTCCCTTTCCCAGGACACCAGAATCTTTCCATTTCTCTACCTATGCCCAATATTCAATAATCATTTGTGTAAATATCCTATCAATCTTCTCATAGCACCTGCTGTCGCTCTACTGCTTTCTGGCATAATCAATGTACATCTTCTGTGGCATAATAACAATGTTGCCCTCTTATTTGCAGGGTGGATAACAATGCAAGATCATACACTGCTCTCATCTCATCCTTAGAAAAGAGAGTGCTACTCCTAGAAAAGCACTTTGACACCTCGTCAAGGATAGTAAGCATTATATAAATGCAATTACAATTACAATTACAATTGGCATGCCTGATTTTTTCAGACCATGTATCACATTTTCATGAAACACATCAATTGCATCAAAAGGCATCTGAGGTGTAAAAGTGGTTTTGGTTGTAAATTACTGGGGGCAGCACAATCATAAACAATGCCCAGATTATTTAGAAACTCTTCAGTATCAGTAATAGAATTGCCCTGTGTGGTTTCCTGTTCCAATTCATGCAATGTGATTGTTAGAAATGGGATTTCTGGTTGGCTAGGGCTTGCGCCTAAGCCAGGCAGAAACCACCACTCTAGTCAGGGCAAGGGAGTTACACGCTGAAGATAACCCTTGCTCACCCCTTGGTAGCTTGGCACGAGCAGTCAGGCTTATCCCAGCGGCAATGTGTAAAGCGTTTGCGCAACACACACACAGCAGCAACACACTAGGCATACCACAAAAGGAACTCCACACAAGGTTATATATAAAAATAGCCTTTGTATTATCATAAACACATTAGAATAGTAATCACACAATATACACTGTGCCAACTGGCACTAGGCAATATTTACAGGGGATTATATACACATGACAGGGCCAATTGGGCCACTGTCAGAACCATCACAAAGTGAAAATAGTAAATGTAGAACACAACCAGTAATGACTGGTGAACACTGTACTCAGCATTATATCCTGCAACATAAACCATAGTATGCAATCAGCATCATATCAGGCGTAAAATACATTATGCGCCAACCTCATAAGCCTAAACACATTAGACCATAACCTCCTAATCATAAATCACATTAGAGGCATAAATCACAGTAGAGAATAACCTCACAAGCATAAACCACAGTATTCAAATAACCTCATAATCATAAACCACATTAGAGGCATAAATCAGGGTGCATAAATCACATTTCCTGCGCACCACATAAATCACATTAGGGCCTGGCACCCTATCAACCTAACAGTCCCCCTGGCCAACTGGCCTTCTCAGAGGGCTCAAATGCCCTATGTCCATAATGTCAGGGCTTGGGCTGCCGATGCAGCAGAATCCACCAATGCACAATTGCGCCGGCCTAAACGTTGCAGCTGCCACTAATTGCTGTGCAGCTGTGATGAAAACTAGGCATGGGCACTCACTGTGCCCTCTGGGTGGGTGCCCACTGGGACTCTGTAAACAAATGGGCAAGACATTGCAGCTGCCCGCGCTGGTGCGGCACAGCTGTGAATAAGCAAAGGGGCCCTGGCACAACTGTGCCTCTCGTGTCCCACTCAGGGACTTCTATCAAAAAGAAATGCTGCCAAACATTGCAGCTCCCCGCGCTGGTGCAGCGCAGCTGGGCATAAAGTAAAGGAGCCCTGGCACGACTGTGCCCTCGGGGCCCCCTCTGGGGCGCTCTGAATAAAACTGTCCCCATCGTTGCAGCTGCCCGCTACGGCGGTGCAGCTGTGCAGAAAAAAATGGCACGGTGCTCTGGAGCCCCGCTCTGGGGCTCTATTAACCAAAATTGCCCCCAATGTTGGAGCGGCCCACTCTCCTGCGGGCCCGCTCAGAAAATGGGCACTAATAACGTGCCAGGCCAAGCCCTCACTCACCGGGCTCTTGTGCAGGACTCCTCCGGTCACCGGCGATCTCGGCGGGCCTGCCTCCCCTTCTGGCAGGTGGGGTCAGGCTGGAAAGCAGCGGATGGAACCCGCGAGGCTCCGTAGCCTCTCACTCCTCTTTGGGCTCCGGTCTTCACTTCGCCTGGTCCCTCTCGTGGGACCAGGACTTTGACAGGGAGCCTGCGACTTCACTTCGCCTCAGAGGCGCGGGGCTCTCGCACACTCACGGGAGCCCCGCACAGACTTCCGGCAGCCCGTGGTAGGCCCCGCCCTCAACCAGGCAAGGCCGCCTGGCTTCCGGGTCGCCGCGCTCGATCGCGGCGGCTTCTTTCGAGATTCCAAAATGCGGGGTGGGCACCCGCGAGCAACATAACAGCAGAAGCGGGGTGGGCACCCGCCAACAACGTCAAACGTGGGGTGGGCACCCGTGAGGACAGCACCAAATGCGGGGTGGGCACCTGCGACTAAAATAACATAAAGTGGCCATGCAGGGTGGGCACCCGCTATTTTAAATATATGTATAAAGCGGGGTGGGCACCCGCTCCAGGCAGCATCACGGGGGAATCCCTTCGCCAGGGATTCCCTCCTCCACGAAGGGCAGCTCAGCGCTGTGAAGCCCCAGCACTCTCTTCTGGCAATTCAAATATAAAAGCGCTCCCAAGGCGCTAGGAGTCCTTGAGGTCCTGGAAAATTAAAGGAAAACGCGCTCACAGGTAGCAAAAGTCTTCCAGGGTCCGTGGGGCATAGCTGGGCCCAGGGGGGCCAGCACACAGGGCCCTCCAGCAGGGAGGCAAGCCCCCATGGCGGTTCCTCCTGGGCCCCAGCAGCAGCAAGCCCCAGCAAGTCAGGAACAGCACACAATACATGGGGTCACATCCCCTACATTTATACCTCACAATCCATTGTCTGCAGTACAGGGTTTGGGGGAACCAGATGCAACTGGTTCAGGGGGGAATTGGAGCACTCTGTGTACCAGGCTCCTCTTCCCCTTTGCCAGGTGGGGGCTCAGTGATCAGACACACCACAGGGGGCGGAGCCAGCATTGTCCAGGCTACGCACATACCTATTCAGGGTCAGGGGATTAATCCTCCCACTACTCCCAATGCAGATGTCCCATTCAGCCTAGTGCTGACTCACCCTGCCCCTCCTGGAGCCACACACACCTCCCCGCCCCTGTCACTAAAAAGCCAGACATGCAATTCACATCAGGCAGGCAGACACATAGCACACAGAAATGCCAACTTCTAAAAGTGGCATTTCTAAAATAGTTATAATAAATCTGCGCGCACCATTGTGCAGCATTTATTATCACTATTCCAAATATACCAAACTTGACCACGCTGCGCCTCTCATATCAGGAAATACCACTGAAACACTTATCAGGGAATCCCCAATGCATTCCTATGGGAGGGCAGCCCCACAGTAGTGAGAAACTAAAATCGCTGTTTGTCACTACCAGGACATGTCACACACTTAAGGTACATGTCCTATCTTTTACCTACAATGCACCCTGCCCATAGGCCTAGCTAGGGCCTACCTTAGGGGTGACTGACATGCAGGAAAAAGGGGTGTCACAGACATGGCACACACTTTAGGTGCCACGTCACTGCAGCAGTAACACTGCGCACACAGACCCTGAAATGGCACAGGCCTGAGATAGGTTTGAAAGGGTACTTTGGTGGGTGGCGCAATCAGCGCTGCAAGCCCACCAGTAGCATTTAATTTACCAGCCCTGGGTATATGAGATACCACTTGACAAGGGACTGACAGGTAAATTAAATAGGCCAAACAGGTGTAGACCAATCTTACCAAATGTAACACAGAGAGCGCACGCACTTTATACTGGACAGCAGTGTTAAAGTACCCAGAGGCCTAAAACCACCAACACCATGTCAGAGAAAAGGCTAGGAGTAAGGCAAAAAGTTTAGGGATGACCCTGCAAAAAGGGCCAAGTCCAACAGTGATCAACATATCAACATCTCCAATAGTGAGACTATCAGAGCCCCTCAAGTTAGGTCTTCCCCCTCTCGTGTTCTGTATCTCAGGTTTCAAGGAAGGCCATTTTTTGAGTTTCAATTTCTTGACGAGTTTGAAGATGTCTATGCCTGTTTCAGCAAAGTCAAACCTAAATGTAGGACAATTGGAAAGACCAAAACTGAGGATAGTATGTTCCTCCTCACTCATAGTTCTACTAGAAAGATTAACAACAGTTTCATTCACTGTTTTGTTATCCATTATTGTTTCTCTTCTTGACCCCTCTTATCTCGTTCCACAAGGGCTTGTGTTATCGGTGTATTTTCTAGCTCTTTTCTATAATTTATTTTACCTCTTTGCTTGCATGACATTTGGTAACTTCTTAGCATTTCTTGTATTTGTATTATTTAATTTGTGAAGATTTGTCAAGAGGGGATCTTTTAAAAAGAGGAGAGTCAAGAATGTAATAATTTGCCAATAACTATGGCAACGTTTCTTCCACAGGTCCTGCAGTGTTCTGAAAAGGGTGTTCAGGGGTGACACATTTATGCCTGATACTAACATGTGGTTGGGAATTACTCCAGGCCCCTTCCAACCAATAAGGAAAAGGTTTCTGGGGGTAACACTTCCCACTTTTCCTGAAGTTCCTGTTTGCCATGCTGCAAACATTCCAACAGTGCCCCTCTCTGTGTAAAACCATGGTGGCAGAAACTTCGCTCCCCTGTGCAGAACTCCTGTGCCTACCCCAGAGGAATGGCCATGGAAATGAACAAACTCTCCTTTGCTATGACTCTAAGCCAATTCTTGGGGCAGCTTCTCCATCAGTGTGATTGGTGTCTGCATGACTAGCTGGACAAAAGAGGACTCTTCCCAGGTGTCAATCAATTCAATCAATCCACATTTGTAGAACAAATGAAAACAGAGGGCAGAAAAAGGAGCAGAAAAGGCAAAACAGAGGGGAGTAAAATGAGCAGAAAAGGCAAAAAAGAGCAGTAGAAGTCAAAACAGAGGGCAGAAAAATTAGCAGAAAAGGCCACACAGAGGGTAGAACATTGGGCAGAAAAGGCAAAACAGAGGGCAGAAAATGGAGCAGAAAAGGCTAAACTGAGGGCAGAAAAATGAGCTGAAAAGGCAAAACAGAGCAGAAGAGGTCAAAACAGAGGGCAGAAAAACAAGCAGAAAGAAGCAAAACAAAGGGCAGAAAAATTAGCATAAAGGGCAAAACAGAGCGGAAGAGGGCAATACAGAGGGCAGAAAAATAAGCAAAAAAGACAAAAAGGAGGGCAGAAAAACGGTCAAAAAAAGGCAAAACAGAGGCCCTAAAAATGAGCAGAAAAGCTAAACCAGAGAGCAGAAACCAGCAGAAAAGGCAAAAAAGAGCAGAAGAGGGCAAATTAGAAAGCTGAAAAAAGAGCAGAAAGGCTAAACGGAGTGCAGAAAAGACAAAACAGAGCTGAACAGGGCAAAACAGAAGGCAGAAAAATTAGCAGAAAAGGCAAAACAGCATGAAAAGAGCAGAAGAGGCACAAACTGAGGGCAGCAGGTAGGCAGGCAGCAGAGGGTAGCAGACTGCAGAAAAGCTGGACAGAGGAACTGTTGCAGGGGGAGCTGGCAAAAGGACCTACTCAATGGGGTTGCACTGCGGCTTCCATTAAGTAGGTCCTAGGTGGAGGGTGGTGCTCTGGGTGGCAGGCGGAGGGAAACAGTGGGAGGAGGGAAACTATGGGAAGAGGGGAGAACCGAGCAGAAAGGACAAAACAGAGTGCAGAAAAAAGAGCAGAAGGGCAAAACAGAGCAGAAGAGGCCAAAACAGAGGGCTGAATTATGAGCAGAAAAGGCAAAACAAAACGGCAGAAAAATTAGCAGAAAGATCAAAACAGAGCAAGAAATGAGCAGAGGAGGCATGAAAAAAGGGCTGCAGGTAGACAGGCAGCAGAGGGTAACAGACTGCAAGCAAGCTGGACAGGAGAACTGTCTCAAGGAGAGCCTGCACAAGAACCTGCTCATACAGCATACAGCAGGGTAGGACTTTTTGAGGTTAATCAAGTTCCTGGACACAGTCATCCTGCCAGAGGAAAAAAGCACCTCCCCACACCGAAGGCCTTTGTCTGGGAGCAAGATCACACCTCATATAGGGGGCTATTCATCTCCTGGGCGATAGGTGGGATCTCATGCATATGGGCTTCTAGAGACTTTCGGCAGGGAAAAGGTAGATTTCCTAAAGTACTTTTTCTAAATATTTATTACAAATCAAACATTGCTAGTGAATGGGGTTTATAATAAATGGTTTGAAAGGTCCAAGAATGAACGTTGTGGTTGTTTCCTAGCTGGAGATAGCATTATTAACTTTAATGTTGCATTTAAATGCTTTCCTATGGAACAACAGATGCTGCTACAATAAAAACAGCTTTTGGGGCCTTGTCACTGGAAGGACAAGTTTATCATTAAACCTGTATATGGCTGGGGGTGGGGCCCAGATGGGCAGCATGGTGGTCGCCTGAATCGCAAGCTCTGCCGTGAGCCAACCTGATCCTCCACGCATCCGACAAGTCGGCTGCTCCTTTCTTGCCCACCCTGGCAGGCCCTGACAGGGAGCACCTGTGGAGACTTCTCGGGCGTCCAACTACCTCTTGCAGTCCGGCATCCCGGCAACTGTGAGGGCGAGAGGCATGGCCCAGGATGCAGCAGAGGGCCCACCTGAAGTCGACTAGGCTGCTGATGGCCAGAGCAGGCCGCAGGGCCAAGAAAGAATGTGCTGGGGTGTCGTCAACCCCCCCCAAGAGTGTTGCTGGACCGCTGCTGATCCTGCTGGGGGCCTGCCTGTGGGTGGGGCTGCTCAATGCCCCAATGGGCCCACACAACGATGACTGTGATGACCGGGTGGCCCTGACACCTGGGACTACCCAAGGAGCCCGCCCACTTGAGACTTCTGGCAGCTGCTTTCTCCCCCCTTGCTGTGTCCGGAACAGACGGTGAGGAGATCTGGGGTGGAGGAGTGGGCCTGACCCAGAGGACAATATTGGGGGTCGTGGGCTGGTTCTGGACTCCCCTGAAGACACCATTGGTGTGCCCCCCTCACAAGAGGCGCTGTATCTTGCCTCGCTGCATGGAGTGGTGCAGGGCCGGCAACGGGACTACCACCCCACCTGTGGGGCAGACTGCTGGGCCCAGCTTGACCCACTGCCTGGTCCCGCCCCCCCAACGCTGACTAGGGGTGCCTCGCTGTGGGCCCGCAGGGCTGTGCTGGAGGGCATGCTGTGGTGGCTCGGGTGGGTGGGGCCCACCTGGCATGAAACGCTGGAGAAGTGAGTGGGGACACAGCGCCTTGGGGCCCCCAACTAGAAACTGCCGCCTTTGACCCACTGCACGGATCGGTGCAGGGTCAGTGCCCGGGACCTGGGCCACTCTCTGGACCGCAACGAACAGGCTGCCAAGAGGAGAGCTGACTGAAGGCCTGGGAACTGGAGAGATCTCCCTCTCTGAATGGACTCTGGGCCCACCCAGCACTTGACCCACCTGCTCAGACCCGCTTTGGCCAGGCGGGGGTGAGTCCCTGTGGCGTGGGCTGGGCATTGGTTTGACTGGCTGACCCTCTCCCCTCACACGATAGCTGATCCTCTGGCCCCCGGCCCCCCTGGGCTCCATCACACTTATCAGTGCTTATCTGAAGATGCATCCCCTGCCTCGGAGGTGCCGGCGCCCCACACTCCTGCTAACTAATGAGAGACCCCATGCATGGCCTGACGCCAGTCTCTTTCCCAGGGTAAAATCTCTTTGTGCTGCCTGACCTGGCACGGGGCCCGTGGCTGCAAGAGGTGCTCTCCACCTGTCTTCTCCCTCATCTCCTCCCTGGCACCCGAGGTGGGTGGGAATGCTACCAATAGAAGCAGCCCCCGCTGCATGCAAGGGCCCCTCACTGACCCCCCTTTGTGGAGTGACGTCCCCGCCAAACTTTGTGACCTGAAGCCAAGATCTGGTCCAGCTGAGGCCCAGGGGTGATGAGCCATGGGGAAGGACAGAGCTGTGCGCTGCTTCCAGGCAGATGCTGATAGTCCACTACACCACCCACTCTGGAGGTCCTGCCTCAGGCCCCACGAACTCAGACAAGGCCGCAGCCCGGGGAATGACCTCTCAGTCATCCTACAAGTGATCTAAACCTTCCAGGTCATGTGGAGGCAAGAGTCGGAGAAGTGAAGATGGACATCGCTTTGCTCCATCAAGACCTTTGCAACGCCATAATCAGGATCGTAGAGATGGAGTCATGGATCTCCATGGTCGAGGACAAAGTTTAAACTCTCAATTCCCAGGTATCATCCCTCCTGTCACACACAGCAGAACTGCACGCGTGGGCCGAAGATGCAGAGAACCACTTGGGCCGCAACAATATCCACATCGTGGGGGTTCCAGAGTCCGCCAGAAATACGTCCACGCAGCAAATGGCAGACCTCATCGAAAAATGGCACAAGACCTGGATGCCTGCAGAGCGCTTGTCCCCCTGGTTTGCTGTGGAGAGAGCACACCGCTCTCTGGCGCCGTGGCTACGTCCCAGTGCCGCCCCAAGACTGATCATCACCCGCATCCAGAATTTCTGAGACCAAGATACAGTCCTGGGGGAGGCGCACTCTCGACCGAACCTCCAATACGAGGGCATCAAGATCCGTGTATTCCCAGACTACACCAAAGAGGTCTAGCAACGCAGGCAATCCTTCCAAGGCGTCAAACAGAAGCTATGGAACATGGGTCTGCAATATCGCCCTCCTTTTCCCAGCCAGACTCCGGGTCATCTTCCTAAATAAGTCCATTTTCTTTGACACACCTGATGCAGCCTGGCAGTGGCTAACAGAAGAAAGGCTGCTGCGGGAGCACCCCTCCTTCCCCACTGGCACCCGTGGGCGGGCATCAGGCCTTGCCGTTCGTTCCCATACCCGATCCAGAGAACAATGCCACTGCTCTCGGAGGTGGCATGGTGGAACTTGCTTGGCATACCCACTGGACTCCCCCTGCCAGCTCACCAAACTGAAAGATCCCCACCTACAGATCAGTCAACAGGCAACCAGAACAACAGTGAAGGTAACATGTACCCCCACATTCCTCCCTGAAAACCTCCTCAGCCCCTCCGCCAGATTCAGACCTGTCCCGCAGTCCAATACTTAGACTGACCTCAGACCAGGAGCTCGACGCCAGACATGGGCCCCGCAGGCCTCTGGTGCCCACCGGGACACTATGGACCCCTTGGCTTGCCGCTCAGTCAGAGCTCTAGCCAACTCGGCAGCCGGCATTAAAATATCCAGACCCTGCATTGGCTCACCCCAACCGTATTGTGGACTCGTCAAAACAAGCTTATGTTGACTCTCTTGTTTTGTTTTTCTTGGGTGACAGATGCATTTGGGGTAGAAGTATGAGAAGGGGTGGGGTTTTGTTTACGCATATTTGTTGACTGTTCAAGATATTCTTCCTTCCCTTAGGTAGAGGCACATTCAGTATTCTCTCTGGCAACCGCGACCAGGCAACACTCTGCATTCCTGGGACCTCCCTGAGACCCGCCGCATCAGCGCGCTGACCCCTCTGCAGCCCCCTGCCCAGCATGCTGCCCACCTCTGACATCCATATGCCCACACTCACCACATTCAAGGTGCTGTTGTGGAATGTTAAGGGTCTTCTGGACTGGATCAAGCGCTCGGTGGTTTTCACATTTGCCCACCGTCACTTACCATAAGTCCTCCTCCTGTAAGAAACCCACCTACAAGGCGAGCACTGCCTCTTCCTGTCCCTCAAAGGGTCTTCCATGCGGGGTTCGCACGGGGAGCAAGGGGGGTCGCCATTCTCCCGCACCGTTCCTTCCCTCTGGTGGTTTCTCGAAAGGCGGTTCATGGCACTTGAGGGTATAGTCCTTTTGTCCATTTATGCCCCCCCGGCCACCCTGAGGGGCCTTCTGCAAGCCTTGTTGTCACTCCTCACCCATCGCCCTCAGGGCCCCATCGTACTGGGTGGCGACTTTAACGCTGTTCCTAGACCGACACTCGACTCCACTGGACCCACTGCTTCCAGGGGCCTCGGGACCAAGCTTTTTATTGATTGGCTCTCCTCCTGGGGCCTCAGTGATGCTTGTAGAAGATGGCACCCGACACTCTGGCAGTACACACATGCTCACGTATCAACCTAGTCCTACTGCCAGCCCCTGACTGCCAATCCCTGAGTCATGTCGAATTATTGCCCAGAGGGGCCTCGGACCACTCCCCTGTGCTCCTGAAACTGGGGCAATGCACCACAACATTGCGACCCATGTGGCACATTAACGCCTGGTATTTCCAAGACCCAACCTTTCTCCAAGGGTTAAGAAATGAGCTTCAATCGTACTTGCTACATAACTCTGGGTCAGTGGCTTGTGTGAGCACGCAGTGGTCCGGCAGTAAGATTACCATTCGTGGATTCGCAAACACTTCGTCCGGAATAAGGAACATGAGTGTATCTCCCTTATTACACAATTGGAAGCCCAAGTCACCCATCTGGAGCGCCGCCTTCTCTCTGACCCGGGGAAAGCTACTTCCTGCCAGCTGCACCTCGTCCTGGAGGACATACGACTGCACTCTCTAGAAGCAGCCAAACTACTCTAGCGCGCAACAATGGCCAATGTCTATGGATGGGGTGATAAGAATGGGAAAATGCTGTACTGGTTGACCTCGCATCAGCAGGCCACTAGATTTATCCCAGAGATCAGAGACAAAACGGGCCAGCTGCACCAGGCTCTGCCAGACATTGCACGGATCTTTGCTCATTTCTATGAGGAACTTTACTCGGTGATGAGCGACAGAGACCGGGAAGCCGGTGACCGCCTTTTGGGCGTGGTTGACCTACCACCCCTCCCCTGGGGAAAAGCGAAACTCCTGGATGACCCCATCATGATAGAGGAGGTCAGAGAGGCCCTCTACGGCTACACCCAGGGAATTGCCCAGGCCCGGATGGATTCCCCATGGAGTACCTCCTGAAAATTGAGACTCACTGCTCCCCCACCTCCACACCCTTTTCTAAGAGGCATGCAACCTAGCCTCCTTCACCGAGGACCAGGACTCTGCCACTATAGTGGTGATCTCCAAATCGCAGCCCCCTCAACCTCATGCACACATTATTGCTCCAGCTCCTTACTCAACAGTGAAGTTAAAGTTTTTGCCACCGTTCTGGCTAACAGGCTGAGAAAGGTGCTACCAGCACTCATCCACACGGACCAATGCGGCTTCATGCCGAAAGAAGCGTACAACACTGCATTCGGCGGCTCCACATGGCCTTAGCCCACCGTCACTCCTTGCCACACAACCTAGCCTTACTCCTAGTTGACTTTGAGAATGCGTTTGATACGGTGGACTGGGAATACCAATGCAAGGTGCTTGTTGGTGCTGGTCTTGGCCCACACATCCGTGGTATGCTTGATGTGCTCTACCCCCATCCCTCAGCTCGAGTATGCGTAAATAGGGTCCTCTCGGACCCCTTCCCTATTAGACATGGCATGAGGCAGGGCTGCCCCCTTTTCCCCCTTCTCTTTGCATTAGCGATGGAGTCCCTAGCGCAGCTCATTCGCAATCACCCAAAATGTGAGGGGTGGCGGTGGGACACCAATCATGAGGACGGCATCGCCCTCTACTCAGATGGCATCCTTTTGTGCTTGGCAGATCCAGCCCCCGCTGCCTGCACATCCTTGAGGCTTTCGGACGCTCCTCTGGGTTGAAGATCAACCAAGCCAAATCAGTACTGGTACCCCTGGCCCAGTCAAGGGACTGTTTCGACTGGCAGGCGAACATTCCTCTCCGTAGGTTAAGCTTTAAATACTTGGGCATATGGGTGGCTTTACACCCTGAACTCACTTGGGCCCTGAACATACTGCCACTGACCCAGAAGATGAGAGCAAACCTGACTAAATGGCAGAGCCTTCCTCCTAATGTGATGGGCCAGATTGCCTTATTTAAAATGATGATCTTGCCCCGCTTTGTCTATGTTCTCCTTAACAGCCCCCTTCAGATCCTGAGGTACTGGGTCCGCAAGCTGGAGAGTGACGCACGTACTTTCCCACTGACAGCGAGGCCCATACGCTGGCAGACTGGGCATGTCTAACCTGTACCTCTATCATCTCGCCTCCCAGCTCCTTGTTGCGCATGATTGGTATAACAGGGGTGGTTGGACCCGGCGAACAAGCTTGAACTTGTACAGCTCAGTTTCCTTGCTCTACAGGCAATGCTATACGGTGCCCCGATCCCCTCCCACTTACCCATGGTCACATGAATGGTGCTCCTAGCCTGGCACGCTGCCCTACGTCATGTGCATTGGGATGGTAAGCTCACACAGCAAACCCCGCTATGGCATGGCACCTGGCTGAAGGAGGTGACAACGCTTACAGACTTCAGAGCATGGGATATCATTGGGATCTGTCAACTTTGGGACGTGTGGTCAGGAACACACACGCTCCTTTGCCAATTTACAATATCACACGCCCTCGCCCATTCCCAGTTTTACAAATATCTCCAGATCAGACACACCCTCCACGCCCATATGAGCGACACAGAACCCCTACTCGAGTTTAACCCTCTTGAAACCAAAATACAAATGGATAACCTGGGGCGCGGCGTCGTATCGCAAATCTATTGCACTCTCATCATTAATTCAACTGGTTCCCTCCACCATCTACAGACCAGGTGGGAGGGATGGGTGGCCCCCTAGATGAAGCGGACTGGTGCGACGGCCTGCTGGCCCCCCGTGAGCTCACTATCTCCTCCAAACTGAGGCTAATACAAACCTACTATCTTCATGTGGCATATCTAACCCCTGTACGTCTAAATGGGGCCAGTCTCCACCTTGACGCCTCCTGCCCAAGATGCGCTGCTACACCTGCAGATTTCTTCCACATGGTTTGGTCCGATACTCCAATGCAAACATTCTGGGCCGCTATAACACACAAACTGTCGGACGTATTGGGGTGGACTATACCCCTCTGTCCCAAACTGATCCTTTTGGGTATATTGGAGGGCGTGGGGGGCATCAGGTTTTAGAAAGCCTTCCTAGGTACAGCCTTCCTTGACGCCAAATGCGACATCAGGGCACGGTGGATGAATCCCACTCCCCCGACTGTCGCAAAGTGGCGCCGTAGAGTAGACTGGCGTGCCCAGCCCAGCAAAAGAGAGTAGTGTTTGAGGCACACTTTTGTAAACTGTAAACATACACATGCAGTGGTAAACATGGGGCAGAATCTGCTCCCCAACGCCTTAGCTAGTACCAGATACGTTCCCCTGAGCAGCACCATCCATCAATACAACTCACAAGTAGTAGCAGACCTTCTTCTTGGCGCCCCTCCTGACTGTATGCCATGAAGCCCGTGCTGCTGGTACTATTGCTGTGAGCGAGTACCGACGGCCAAAGGAGGAGGGGTAAAAACCCACCACTGCCATCAAGCACTACTCGGCATCAATACAAGACCGAAACACGCCTTTCTCAGCAAAATAAGGACAATGGCGTTAAAAATACAAGGCAACAGACAAGCAGTATGCACTAGAACCTGATATCATAAGAGTTATGGTGGGGGTATAAGAGCTGTTTACATTTTTGGTTACAGGCTATATACACTTGTTAAAGCTCAAACATGAAGAAGAAGGCAGGGTATCATCCCTGTACTAAAATATACTTATTTACACTATAATTGGTGTCTCTGGTATGAGCAACTATGGCTGTACTTTGTACTGTAATTATCCATTGACTTTACATCCAATAAAAATTACCTTAAAAAGTAGTCCACACAGATGTTGACATTAATTTCTATTGCATTTTATTTTTACATTTTTTATGAGGTTCCGCCACCTCTGCTCTTTAGATGGTTACCCCTCGCCTTCCATCCCCATCCTCCTCGCACATTCACCGGTGTTTCCACTTGCACTCTCCAAGCGGCTGGTGAACCTTCAGCTCTTCCGCTCCCCTTGGCTTCTCGCAGTGCTGCCGCTGGACTGCCCGTGTAAGCACTCGACGAGCAACTTTCAACTTCCTAGCCCTTCCTCCTCCAGCACGCACCCAATGCTGCAAAATCATTAGCAAAGCTAATACATCGGCACTAACCTATCAAAGACGAGACATATTGGCTTTCCATTAACTTCAGGATGACTGTCAAATTCGTGGGGAGTTCAAAACAAATATGCCCCCAGTTTGTTCTCGTTGGTACAAGTGAAGGCTATTCGAAAGGACTGGGAGGGGAGGCAAAGATGCTCGGCAGAGTCCGCTCGCCTTCAGTGGGCATCATAAGGTCCTTAAATGGAAGAATGTGTAAAAGGAGCCTGCCAGTGCTGATTGATTCCGCCGGCTGAGCGGCGAGTTTATTAGTCATTACTGGCACGGCTAGTACTTGCCCCCATCTTTTGAGGCTGCCATTGATAGCTTGCCTGGTACATTTGTGCTGAGAAGAGGAGATGAAGGCAGTGGTTCACCTTGCTTGCATTTGTTATCCAGACAATAGGAGCCTTGTGTTCACACAGTTTGTGTTCCTCAGAAAAGAAACGAAAGCATTTTCATGAAACAGTGAAGGGGAAAATGTGTAAAGCCCCTGCATGGCAATCTGGCTCTCTCAAATAAAGTATTCAAATACAAACCCTTGTTTAACTTCAGAAGTCATAGAGGTACTGTTAAGAAGACAGGCACTCACATGAATCATCAACATATATTTTCAGCTGGCGGGCTCCTGCGTTGCATATCAGCACAAGATGAACTTAAGTAACTAAATAAAGCTGAATGACATATTATTAATGGTACCAACCTTAACATATAGTATCCCTGCAAGGTCTTACTGTGGCGACACGCATGGAAGATAAACTTCGTCAGAGACAGTGCCACCCTATATTGACATCCTCTATTCAACAGCCACCTGGAAGTGATGGGTAAATGCAGTGGCCATCTTCAAATTATATGTCCAAGCGATAAAAACATAGGGGCATATTAGCAAGACCCACGTAATCATCGCTGTTTAGCGGCAGGAAACTGCCGCTAAAACGGCGATAATGGGCTCAGCTAATATGCGTATAGAATTCAATGAAGCCCAGGTTAGATGTGCAGGACATCTAACCTGGGCTTCTATTGGAATTCCATAACGCATATTATCAAGCCCATTATCGCCGTTTTAGCGGCAGTTTCCTGCCGCTAAAACGGCGATAATTTTAACGTGGGTCTTGCTAATATGCCCCATAATACTTAAGGTTTATTAGGCGAATCTCTCTGAATTGCAGGCACCATTAGCCTACCAAAGTAGGGGCATATTATCAACGGCCAGCGATAATTATCGCTGGCCGTGCTTAGCGATAGATATCCTATCGCTGGCTATCTCCGGAACTTATCGCCCTGGTAGCGCGTTATTAACAACACGCTTCTCCAGGGCGATAAAAATTCCAGAGATAGCGAGGTTATCGCCGTTTTGCAGGGAACATCGCTGGTTTTCCAGCGATGTTCCCTGCAAAACGGCGAGTACCTTGCTGATACGACCCTGTGGTCGTATCAGCACAATCCACCCCTATGTTAGGGATGGCTAAGTCGGGATAATAGCAGACGTTAGATTTTGGCGAAAACGGCCGTTTTCGCCAAAATCTAACCTCTGCTATCATCCTGTGGGCTGCCTTGTAAATATCGCGATGTGCACATCGGCGATATTTACAACGTAGCCCATCTGGGGTACGCCAGTAACGCCCACCTTGCATCTCATTAGAGATGCAGGATGGGCGTTATGGGAAAGGGCGATAGGGCAAGGATTCACGCGATAGCGTGACCTTGCTAATACAGCGATAAAATTATCGCCGCTTTTCGTCTGAAAACAGACGCTAAAGCGGCGATAATTTTGTATCGCCGGCTTGTTAATATGCCCCGTAGTCTTTAGTTGTGGTACAGAGAGCATAAAACCCCTTGCTACCCTATGTACCCTATGAAATAAGGACCCAAGGAGAAAGCAATGTTTTTGATATTAAAAATAAATAAACCATTTAATTATGTTCTTAGTCATTCTGTACACATAATAGTAATCCATTTTATTAAGCCTTAATGTAAACACGAGATGAGATCGGAATGGCAGACTCCTGAATAAAGAGGAAGGTTTGGCTATAGTCCTGAACAAAGCCCTGCGATTCCTGAACGTGTCCCCTGCTGCACTGGCAACCTATGGAGAGCAGGGGCAGCTTTCGCCAGCTGGGACTGAAGCATGAGAACCGATGCATCACAGTGTGTGGGAAGCAACACGCTGACTCTGAGTTAGCACCTGTGGTTGTAATAACTAACTGAGCTCAAGCTGTCTCTTGCTATCAAAACGGTGTGCTACTAACTTCAGACAAAATGGCACTAACAAAGGACCTTTCAGATGTTGCAACATCTTTGGAGTGTGGCTCCCAAAATGCATCTGTATATGTTGCCCACCAGCCAGCTAGATGTTGTACAAATGCTGACGAGTACCCAATGGACTATTTTGCTACAGAGCTCACACGTCCTATCAAGATGCCAAGAGTACATAGGCAAAAAGCTGTTGCTCACAATACCTCAGTGGGTAACCACACAATGGGGGATATTCTCAAGAACGTGTGATAATTATTGCAAAATTAGCTTAACGCAACTTTGCACATCGCAGTCCATCGCGGGAAAATAACACCGTGTTAACGTTGTATTCTCAACCCGGCGGCACCATGCGATAGTCTCACGATAACGCGCCAAATGACCGCGTTAAAATCAACGCGACGCCGAAAAAATGCGAAACAAGAACTTGAAAAAAGTTGCGATGCCCCAAATCGCGATACTAAAATCAGCGATAACCAGCGACAGGCCTGCAATTCCCACGCGTCATGTGGGAAAATGCACTATAAAAGCAGAAAAATAAAAAAGACAAAAAACAATAAACTGCGTAGCACCATGGATGCACCCGGACCGAGTGCAGAGGACAACGCAAACCCCACAAGCCCCAAAGACGACCAGCAAGGAACCTCGGGGTCGGGGAAGGGCAAGGAGAAGAGGAAGAGGAAGACAGGGTTCAGTCCGCAGGAAAACCGGATCATCGTCACGGAGGTGATAGAACACTACCAACAACTGTTTGTCACCTCCACTGTGTCATTGGCAACACAAACGGAAATATGGCAGTCGATCGTGAACAACGTGAATGCAGTCGGAGTGTTGAGGAGGTCAATGGAGGAGGTCAAGTGGCGCTGGCATGATGTGAATAGCCAAACCAAGCAGCAACTCGCTGCCAACCGGAAGGCAGCAACGGCGACTGGAGGTGGGAGTCCTGCGCCACAGGAGGAGCTGGATGAGCTGGAGGAAATGGTGGCCACAGTCATCAGTGTGGAAACGGTGCAAGGAGTTGGGGGTCCGGACACAGCTCGATATGACCTGACCCAACAGCAACAGGGTGAGTAACGACCAGGGACTGGGGGGAATGGGGGAGATGGGCACAATGGCACAGATGCACAATTATGTAGCACACTGCACACCCACAATGATTGTGGAACATGTCCCTGATACCCTTGGCACACTGCAGCACACATAGAAACACCAAGTATGCCCCCGTCCACTATGTACACAAAGGGGCCCCCCTCCCTATCACCAATCTCACAACCTACCCATGCACATGTGCTGAATCCAGCAAAGCAGTGGCTCTGTGAGCCACACTGACAATGCAAGTGACACTGCATGACCAATAGCATGGCTGCAGTCAAAATACATGACATGGTGCACAACACGACATTGAGGTGGCCCAGTGTGGATCACATCCTCAAAGGAGCAGGTCACACTCTGACACATCCACGTGCACATACAACCCCTGACGTCAACAACACATCCGCAGACAAACAATGCACAAGAGTACACAAACCATCCAAGAGCACAAATAACCCAAGTCGCCAACATCTCAGCATCTTAAAAGCACACAAGTCAAAGGCACACCGCCTCAAAGGGATAAGGGGCCACTAAATCAGAGCTGCAGGGGCGACTCTCCCACAATGCAGCACACACACATAGCAATCACAGCACATCAACATTGATGACAATGTGGTACAAAGTGCAACACTTTCACTACAGAACAGAGGACACAACTGGTGCCGCTTGTGCGTAGAAACTGGCCAATCACATCTGGCATAGCAGGAAACTGTGAGATGATCATGTACGAGTACAACCTCATATCCGTCATGTAGTCGAAATGTCCACTGTCTCCCATCAAATAGCCAACTCATCCAAAACAGTCACAATGTACATTGTCGAGTCAGTGCGTGCAACTCTTCACAACCAAAGCTGGCGCTGAGTGGATAGGAGCGGCAGAGGCTGCGAGCGGCAGGGAGAGGCTGTGGGCACAGAGAGCGGCTGCGGGCACAGAGAGCACTGCGCCATCACAGATCCAGCAACAGGCAAAGGCTGCATGGAAAGATAACACGTTACATCATGGGGCTCCCGAGTCTGCACCGCCAGCCTACTTAACGATTTTGATGTTACCTATAATTGGAGGACCCATTCCTTGCTAGGATTCCCCGGTCCGCTCTACAGCTAGCGTATATCAACGTGCACCCAACAAGCACAGTGGAACGCGCAGCTGTGCCGGAGGAGCTCTGGCGCCATGAGCAACCACCTCACTGAGATTGCCCCCAATACGTCCTTCTTGCCCCAGTTCCAGACCTTGCACGTGGTGGTGATTGGGTTGGACTCTGCTGGGAAGACCTCCTTGCTCTACAGACTTAAGTTCAAGGAGTTTGTGAAAAGTGCTCCCACTAAGGGTTTCAACATGGAGAAGATCAAGGCACCAGTTGGGAGCTCCAGGTCGATCACTTTTCAAGTGTGGGACGTTGGCGGCCAGGAGAAGTTGAGGCCGCTGTGGAAGTCCTACACCAGGAGAACAGACGGGATGGTCTTCATCGTGGACTCATCTGAGGCGGAGCGCATGGAGGAGGCTAAAGTTGAGCTCCACAAAATCACCAGGACTTCAGAGAACCAGGGCGTGCCCGTTCTCATTTTGGCCAATAAGCAGGACGTTCCAGAGGCCCTGTCTGTTGCCGAGGTGGAGAAGTTGCTCGCTATGCACGAACTGAGCACGTCCACCTTGAACTATATCCAGGGATGCAGTGCCGTGGATGGGGTTGGCCTCCACCAGGGTCTTGAAAAACTGTATGAGATGATCTTGAAGAGGAAGAAGATGATTCGACATGGCAAGAAGAAGCGGTGATCCACACATAAGACATAATGACTTGTTTGTGAACTTAAAATAGTGAATCTACCAACAAAACCAAGCCAAGCGCATGATGGGCTGGCAAAATGGTCAGGTTGATGCTGTTTGTTCTAGAACAACAATCTTCCCGTCCCCACTCATGCTAGAAACCACACATCCTACTCAGAACTTATAATCCAGTGGGGTTGGAAAGACTCTGAGAAATAGGATCAACAGTTATTTTAGGGGCTGGCAAGTGGATCAGACCGTAAAGTTCGATACTTGCCTGTGGCAATATTGATACCGAATGCCTGTGCTCTGGGGACACGCCACTGCCTCCTCCCTCACCCATGCCTATGTTTCCAGGCAGTCTTTCTTCTCTTTCTTGACTATGGTGCATTGATGCCAGCCAATCTGAGATGGCGAAGTGAGCGAATGTGGCGGGTTAGCTCGAACCTAAGCACAGAGGTTGCAGGCTGTAATTGCTTTAACAGGAGATTAACATGGGCACAGAGATGTGGGAGACCACGTGGACTGAAATGCAAAATGCAAAATGGTGGGAATCTGTGTACTCGTCTGTTTATTAAAATATTAGCATCACCGTGACAAACCTCACACACTGCAGTCCGTTTTCAGAGTTAGTTTTGAGAGCAGATGTGAAATCCTATCACTGCTAAAGACACTGGGGCTTAGGTCCAACCCACCTACTTTTTAATTATTTTTTTTTATATATGAACCATGTAAATACTTGGTAGAATTTGCACTCCTTATTTATAATAAATGAACTGTAGCGGAAAGAAAAAAAACAACAACAAAAAACAATGTACATTGTCATGCAGTCTGTATGTAAACATGTACAATGCGTCAACATACATGGAACACACTGTTAACCTGCAACTCCCCTTTACATTGCAGAGGGACAATCAACACCTCCTGCAGAGCAGACCAGACATCTCTTCAGTGATGATGAGTAGGACCCCCTGGACATCAGCTCCGACACCCTCCAACGGCTCATGGACAGCCTCCGCACCCCACCACCAGGAGCAGGGCAGCCCAGCTGCATCGAGCTGACCCCACCCCCTGCACAGCCCACACAGCAGGAAGCACCCACCACCACGGCAGGCTCCCAGCACCTCACGGAAAGACACATGGCATTCCAAGGCCATGTGTCAGACTGCCAGAGGGGGCTGGCTGAACAGGTGCCTGTGGGCTTCGACCTCATGGCAGCCAAACTTGATGCCATACGTGGGTGTATGAGTCCAATCAGGGACCACTTACAGTCCCTAACGGACACCCACAGTCTGTTCGATGCTCTACAACAATCCTTGGCTGACCTCGCTGGAGCCATTACTCGGATACAAGAACTGTCTAGTCAGACAGGCTCCAGCGATGACAACACAGAGTTGGCACAGATGCGGAGGACAATGGAGAACATGGAGCGGATGCAAGCTGGAAGGATGGCTGCCACGTCTGTACACCTGCGAGATGTAGCTGGGATCTTCCATGCCCTGCAGAACCTCATCTTGCCATTGCTGCCACAGAGCCTGTCCCAGATGACTGCTGCAGGAACTTCGACATGCACATCTCCGCCCCTTGATGTGTCAGTGGCACACAGTGATGCACCCATACCACCTCCGCCACCTGATGTGTGAGTGGCAGACAGTGATGCAGCCATACCACCTCCGCCACCTGATGTGTCAGTGGCACACAGTAATGCAGCCTTAACACCACCACACACACCTGACACAGAAGACATATCAGAGGACTAAGATGTGGATGGCAATGACTCTGTGTGAGAGAGGAGGTTGTAGCATTCATCCCAGCCATATGGCCTGTTCCTGCTTGGTTCAGCCCTCTGCATCATGCCCGGGAACAACACCTTCCACTGTCCCCCGAAACACTCTGCGACATTCACCTGGACCCCGACATGGACTGCCATATCTGCTCTGGTTACCAATGACACAGCAATCAGGCTGCGGACTGAACTCTTCCTCTTCCTATTAAATTGTCATTGCACAAAGGACTCTGGTTGGCCCTCCACTGGGCAACCATGTAATGTCGGCTTTGCATGGCCATGTACTGCTCCAGCTCCGACACTCCACAGAATGTGAATAAAACATTCCAAATCACACAGATGTGTCATGTCTATGTTCAATCAAGTATATAAGTATGGATGAATGTAGGGACATTGATTGCACAAAAAGGTACACCCTGGGAAATGACATCAATGAGCATGTTTGACCCTTACCCACATGGCCAATTAGATGACTGTGAAGGTGTGAACTAGCTGTGGCCTCATTGCTTATGAACAACAATCTCGCAACCCCCCAACGTAGCCCCACGTCCATGTATTAAATGGGGCTGTGTGTAAAAATGTCTAATTCGGTAGCAGGCCTAAAGTAGTGTCCCCCATCACATGTGACAACAGAACATCTCTTCGCATACCTACTCACACTCAACTGTGTGGACACAGCCTGTTTTGATGGATCACATTGATCCACATGGCAAGAAGTTGGACACCATACTCACATTGCTGAAGACACGTAAGAGCACAGGTCTACCAGCAACTATCACAACAACAATGTCTGGCTCACAGAGGTGGAGCTGGCAATAGGGACTCACCCCTAAGTGAAATGCATCAGTCAGTCCCTCCCTGTGTACACACAATGCTCATTGAGGCACACGATTTGTCATTCTAATCAACACTCATCACAGTTGAACACTAGTGAAGTGGCATAGACTTTATTAGCATGTGCGTGTCAGTACGGGAAAGACAAGGGCCACAACATGCAGACCAATGCTTCAGACACTGACAGGCAGCATGGGAACATGTAGAGGTGCAAGAAATGGGGAGGCAAAAATGAACACCAATCATTACGGATGGCAACGGTCTCAGCCCACCTTGCCTTGCTGGACAAGTCATGTGATGTTTGGCGTATGCTCATTGCCCCGTGTCAGGGGACATGACTCACAGCCCTTGGGATCTGCATAGTGCTGTACCACCGGACTGCGCAGACTGTCTGCTGTGCTGACAGTGAGCAGGTGAAAGGGTCCAACAAGGTCACATGTAGTACTACATTGCCATGTGTGTACTCTCCCTCCAGCAGTATGTCAGATTTAGGAACCTTGCCAATCGCCGCTGTGCAGCTCCGCCCATGGGACTGCCTCACCTTGCACAGGTGTGTGTCAACACGCGTAGGTGCACGCACATGCATTCTGAGTCCAGGCGAATGCAGCCATGTCCACTGTTGTGGTGGGATATGTGACCATTTCTCCAAGATGCAACAAGGTGTTGGGACCTGTGCTCTGGGTTACAAGCAGTTGTGGCTGCAGGAACGTAGTTACTCATCCATGAATGCAAGCGCAGCTTCCTGGGCAATCAGTTCCAAGAGTACGTCGTTGTCGACTTCAACGAACACGAGGGCGAGCAAATCCATTAACTAGTCCGGACAGATGTGCTCCGTCCACGCCGTTTCACCAATCCGCAACACAGACCAATAGGGGAGAGCTTCGATGTGGTCACTGCACACGAGGACTTGTGCAATCTCCCATGCCCAACTGCCAGCACATACGCCAAATATCAAGTCATCTCATGAATGGGTATCACGGTTACACTCCTGGTCGTGGGCCAACAGGGGGCGCACACACAAGTCATAATCCATTTCAGCTACCGTTGTGTTGGATAGGCAGACATCCATGGGCCACTCGAATATGCATGATCGACAGTGGAACCAGTGCTGGACGCAGGTGACGTACGCAAGACGGAAGCTCAGACGGTAACTGATGCGCAACACTGCCTGTGGCAGTGCCCCCAACAAATGCAGCATACGTGCATGATACAGTTCCACGTGACAGGGGTTGTGCATGTGCCCGGGATGTTCTGCCATTGCGTTGGTGGCTCTCGTAGAACCGGCACTCTTCTGACCTGCGGCAGTTATGTGGATGATATGCCACTGCTCGGAGCAATGAGTCGTATGTGTGTGCAACGTTTGGACGTATGGGTTGTTGTGTACGTAATTGTCAAGGGCATTCCATGCAAGAGTACCCCGAGCAAGGACTTCTGTGTGTGGGGTGTGGATACATTGGTCTATCATTAGCGCTGTGCGTAGTGTGGGAGTCGTCATCATCTGCTAAGGTATCTCTCTCAGGGGGTGCCTGACGCATGCAAGACCAAGGTCGGAGGTGCAGATGTCTTTCCGCCTTATGTATTGAGACAAAGGAGCTTTTATCCCTAATGTTAGTCTGACTACTGCTTGCATTCTGGAAATGTGATGTGGCTTTCGCGCTGCAATTGAGGCTAGGCCTTAGGCTTATGGTGCACCAATAGCGATACACACACAACAGTTAGCATGCATGAGCCAAGAGCCCGAGCGGCCTTGCGCTCCTTGTACAATCCCTTCGTGCGCGGTCGCCCTCCAGGTGCATGCAACATTGCAACATTGTCTATTGCGGGCTGTGTGGCGCAGACACTGCAACAGAGACACACGCATCAGTTGGTTTCCTGTCCAGCCCAGAAATGAACCACACCCAGAGCCCAGGGATAATTATTCACACCCCTACGCTGGCCTGTCGTACGCCGACCCAGCCCACTCGGCGTACGTAGGAAGGGGAGGACGACGACGCTACGTGTCCCAGTTCTTCCCCACTGCCGGAGGTGACATGGCTGCGTACGCCTAGCATATCACGAGACTCAATCAGAAAGGGTCCATGACTTGCGTTGCACAGAGTTGGTGGCACCGGAAACACTGCGGCCGGCACGAGCCTACCGCCACGGGACGGTGACTTTCGGTGCACTGAGGTAAGGGCACCTTAGGTGCTGAGCGGGTGTGCAGCCTGCGATGATGCGCCGTCCTTGGGGTCCGGACTGGTAAGGATTTGTGTGAGCCCTGCTGGACCGCAGTGTAGGCCTGAGCCAGCGGGCAGCACGGGCCTACCGCCACGTGGCATTGCCTCGCGGTTCACAGGGTTAGTGGCACCTATAGGGCTGAGCGGGTGTGCAGCCTGCGATGATGCCATGTGCACTGATATGATCTCTGCCATTGCGAAATCAAGAACCAGAATCACGTGTGTGACCTGGTGGCCCCCGGGGCGGGGCTGCATGATGTGGAGGCTGCCAAGGTCACGGGCCCCGGGCTTGGAGCTTGCACCGGCACGTGGTGGGCCCTCTTGGAGACAAGCTGGTGGCGGAAGGTGAGTAGTGAGGTCTGGGTGCGCAGGGGCGGGCTTACACCGCTGGGCGGCGGTAGGGGCTGGGGTGCAGCAGCCTGTGTGCGCAGGGGCGGCCAAGCGATGATGGTGTGTGCAATGATATGGACTCTGCCATTCATAAATCTGGACTCTGTTTCAGATAAGGGACCTGGTGGACTGCAGTGTATACCGGCACATGGTTGGTGACACACCGGTGGCAGCAGGTGAGCAGTGAGGCCTGGGTCCGCAGTGTCGGCACTCTCTCTCCTTCTCCCTCTCTTCCTTTCACTGTCTCTCTCTCTCTTCCTCTGTTTCTCTCTCTCTCTCTCCTTCTCCCTCTCTCCCCCTTTCTCTCTCTTTCTCTCTCTCCCTCTCTTTCACTCTCTCTCCCTTTCTTTCTCTCTCTCTCTGTCCTTTGATGAGCGCATGACACACCTTCTTATCTTGAATTTTGTGTTGCAGGCTGTGTCTTACAGATTATCCAGTGAAGACCCGCCATGACTCTTCCGAATAGTTGTTTTGAGTTAAATTTGATAAAATAATTTGTTTGGAAATTCAAAGATGAATGAATGATTTTCCTTTTTCTGACCACACATGAATGTTAATTGTTGTACTTGAGCGACATCAGGCGAATTGTTTTGTTCATGATTTCGTAAGGTTGATGTAAAATATCTTTGTCCGGGGTAGGGCCCCGGGGGGGGGGCTCGGGGGGATGGCGGTGGGTGTTGCGGCCCTCTTGGGGCTCCGAGCTGCATGATCAGTAGCTCCATGGCATCTGTTGTTCTCCAGGTGTGGCTCTGGTCTCGGCTCCCTTTTGTGGTGCAGGTTGTCGTCTGACTTAACACCAGGTAAGAGCAGGTGTTAAATCCCTGCTGCTAACGCACCTTATCGCCTGTTTTGGGATCTTATCGCCGATCTGGCTGGTTGTAGAGAATATTGCGAAGTGGTGTTGTCGCGGCTTTTTGCACAGGAACGCCTACTCTGCATCTATTAGCGTTAGTTGCCGGTGTCATCTGTGGCAATGTTTTTTGCGGCTGCTATCGCAGGAAAACCGGCAATTTCGGCTGTTAGCACCAGCTTGTGAATGGTGCGATAAATGTATCGCCACTTTGGCTGCAATAAAGTGCCGCTAACTCGCCGATAGGTCCTTGAGAATATGCCCCAATGGCTCTTCTGTGGGAAGACCTAAAGCCTGAACCACACTCCAACTGACCAATGGCCGACATGGCTGACAAGTCCATCTATATGACCAGTGAGTGAAGAGGGTTCACCCAAAGCCCATTCATGTGCATGTATGTAATATTTATTATGTATTATTTTTTGTCATTTGTTTGAGAAAACATGGAGTTGGTGACACAGCTAAAGCTGTCTCTAGGCCAGACTTAAAAAAGGGAGATTCAGATGTAGAAAAAGGACTAGTCTTGTTGCACAGTGAATGCTTGTCCACAAGGTAATGGTAATTGCGGGGTTTGGGTGTGGAACCAAGATGGATTTAGAGGTTTCCAGAGCAGCAAAATTGCTAAGAGGCTAGGGATGGATGGAAATAAGTGTCGAGAAAGTATTGGGATGCAGGGCATTTCGGACATAAAGTGCAGAAGTAATGACGAAAAGAAGGTAGGCAAGCAGCAATCGATGGGCATGAGTGTGCATGAGAACAGAACTCTGTGCCTTCACAAAAGGAAAATTGATGAGGACTGACCTGAATGTGCTCAAACCACCAAATTACACCCAGGTGGTAAATGGGAAAGGAATTAGCTCAGAACCGGATCTATCCATGTAGATTCGGAACTAGGAATTCCGGGTCTGGGTGGTTATTCCCCATTCCGGAGATAAAAACTCAGGGGCAGATTTACAAGCCCCCTGCGCCACCAGTACGTCACTTTTCGTGACGTACTGGTGGCGCAGGGGGCTCCTCGATATTTACAAGGAGAGGAAAAGCCACCATGCGTGACTTTTCCTCTCCTTGTAAATACCGTCCCTTCACACGCAGCACTTTGCGGTGAAGGGGCGTTCCATGGGTGTTGCTGTGGGTGTTCCCACGCAACACCCATGGAACAAGACACATCTCCAGAATTACGAGAAATCGTAACTCTGGAGATGCGTTGAAGCTACGCCACCCTAGAGGTGGCGTAGCGAGGCGCACCGAGGAGAAATGTTTTCATTTCTCCTCGTTTTTCCTCTTTCAATGCGTGCTGCATTCTGCAGCACGCATTGAAAGAGGAAAAGCCTGTACTGATTGTTTTTGTGCAGAAAGGTGCCCCTTCCTGCACAGAAACAATCTCCCCATGGCGCAGGCATCCTTGCACCATGGTGCAAGGGTGCCTGCGCCGGCGCTGGCAGCTGTTTGTGCGCCAGCGCAGGGGAGAGCACAGGAATGCGACATATTCTTGTAAATATGTCGCATTCCTGTGCTTCTGAAAGTGCCGCAGCGTGGCGCAGCCAAAGGGCTTGCAGCGCCACGCTGCGGCACTTTCTTGTAGATCTGCCCCTCAGAATTGCTCAGTGCAGTGACACAATTACTAATCTGAATTAGTGATTCCTGACCACAGAATTCGAAACCCTGCATCATGCGACTCGTAATCGTGGCCTTAGCCTTAAAAAACTCATGTCCCATTGAGCTGGGCAAATCCAACATCTCGGGCTTACAAAATTTTAAAAAAGTGCAGCACTGTAAAGAAAAATACCATCTAATTGTAACATAAATGCTTTGAAGCACAACTGTGGTGTTTTAGATGGACATGTGAATATTTTATATAATAATGCTTACTGGCACTTATTGTGGAATAGATGTCGAATTCAATATTGCACGTTTAGTTTCAATGCTTTGCATAAGATCCTTTGGACATTCCTTCTGCATTTTGTTGTCAATTAATGGAACTTCAAAAAACGGATTATGTGCATTGTCTTCTTTATGTTGTTTTATTTCACGTAGAAAAAGGTTGGCCACTGACATGTCTCTTCTCCTCACTCTGGCAAGACATAAACACGAAGTGGCCATATTCAGGTGGCAAATCAAACCCTTCAAGGACTATAAAGCTGCAGCGAAATGCCTAACGAAGAACACCGATTAGCAGAGCATTCAGCTGAACTCCGACAAAGCACCAACCGAGATTCCATCTCAGCCTATTGTTGCGCAGCTCCCATGAGCACTGCATTGACGACCCCTCCTTATGGACCATAAACAATTGCTGAGCCTCAGCTTCATTGAATCAACAGGAGACACGATCGAAATGGCCATTGACTATTAAAATGAGGGTGTGGGGCGAGCATCAAGAAGTATTCTCCAGTCACTGCATGATAACATCAACTGACAAGTAAAGTCTGAAAAGAACAAAAAGGAGTTTACTAATGAGTTTACTAATGAAACAATTTCTGGAAGGAACACACATTTCCATATTAATGCTGACAAGATTTTGCAACACTGCCCTGGAGGAAACCACCATCTCTGCAGAGAAATCAAGAAGCAGGTACAAGTAAAATGCTTTAAACGCAAAACAAATTCAATACAATGAATGCCTTTGATTTGTTTGAAATTAGAGCTATGCTATTGATAGGTTGCAAATGTCAAGCATCTTTTTAATTTAGGTGTCTAGCATTTCTTTTTATTGGCGATTGGCCCACATGAGGATTTCCTTCACTTACAAAGGACTTGAAATTGACTAAAAAGGCTTGAATTATCTTTAAAGCAGAAATCAGGCCTAATTCATGCTAATCAAATACCAAGATGCTTTACAAGATACGTCTTTAAAGGTATTAAGCTACTTAGGGCTCGATTACCAGTTGCAAAATGCAGGGGTGCCACAAATTCTGGGTACAGAATCCCTGATTGTGGTCATTAATTGCACCCTGGCACGGTTCATTCACAG
Organism: Calotriton arnoldi; assembly: GCA_963921515.1. Taxonomy (NCBI): domain Eukaryota; kingdom Metazoa; phylum Chordata; class Amphibia; order Caudata; family Salamandridae; genus Calotriton; species Calotriton arnoldi. Next base: position 212,538 of record CAWUFW010018096.1, read on the forward strand.
GTAATTGTCCCCGGAATGGGGAATATGGACCCAAGATTGCCTGGTTCATTGGGCAGATTCCTCATTCAGGACAAGGGGAGGCAAGGCTGTGTGCAAACAGAAGGGAGCATGCCATAGTAAGGAGTCGGACGGGACAGGAATTGCGGTGCCCACAGCTCCTGCCATATTATCATGTGAATATGGCTCAACCCGACCGGTATGTAATGTGCATCTTAAAAAGTATTAGCGGTATAAGAACGTTTTTCATAAATTAAAATGCGGAAGTTTAAAATAATAAATCATCTCATAGAGGCCATGAAGAGAAGACTGTCATATGCGGTGGCGTATTTACAGAGAAAGCGGCGGAGCTGTCGTTAAGCCCAGAAGGCTAAGGACACGCTCCGTCACTTTTGAAACGCAGGGCTGCAGCATATTTACAAGAATACGGTGCAGCCCTGCATTTCCCCCTGCACTGGCTCTAAATTTAACTGCCTACCACCAATGCAGGCACCCTTGCACCATAGTGCAAGGGTGCCTGCATTAAGGGGAGTGATTGTTTATGTGCAGGAAGGTGTCCCTTTAAATTGCGTTTTGTAACTTCTGTGTGTGCTGCTTAATGCAGCACACATAGAAGTTGCAAAACGTCATTTTTTTAAAATGATTGTTTATGTGGAGGAAGGGACACCTGCCTGCACATAAACAATCATTGGCATTTTGCTGTTTCTACGTGTACTGCACAACACAGCACACATGGAAACAGCAAAAACGAGGAGAAATTAAACATTTCTCCTCCTTGCGTAGGGTAAGACCAGGTTTTCCCTGGTCTTAATTTTGGCACTGCCCCATATTTACGCTACCCTTGTAAATATGGGGCAGCATAAAAATCAATGGGAGTTGCAGTGGAACGCCCACAGCAACCCCCCTTTGCCCTCCCTTTTCACGCTAAGTATAGCATGGAAAATCCCAGTGTTTCCACAACATATGTAATGTAGGTACGGATAAATAAACCCCACATTGGTGGTACATTTTCAGGGTCCACATTTGTTGGTGAAACTTTCATCATGCCACATGAGCATGGTGGAATTGCCCTGAGACGGCCCCCAACTTTGAGCCACATTCCACCCCGGGCAGAATAGGCCTCTTAGCTTTTGTGGTTTTCTTGAATAAGATAGGCGATTCGCCACCATTGAAGAGGAAACATTATATGCCAGGTGCAATGCTAAACGAGGTCCTTTAGTTTCTATAGTAAAATAAACATACTGAATATTTGGAACTCTTAGGAAACCCTTTGGCTACTAGGTGCAGCTTCTCCATCTGAAATTTATAAATTCTTAATTATTAACAGTCTGTTTTCTTGGTGCCTCTTTTTGTTTTGGTTGCATTGGAACCTCTTTGGTTGAATTTCCTCTCTCTCAGCGACTATCCTAAGTGGTGGACCCTCCCCTATCTATATTCCTCAGGGAATCCTTGCCAGTGACGAAAGGAGCAAGAACAATTCTCTGGAGCAGATTTACAAGCCCCCTGCGCCACCAGTACGTCACTTTTTGTGACGTACTGGTGGCGCATGTTACTGCTCCATATTTACAAGGACAGGAAAAGCCACCCTGCGTGGCTTTTCCTGTCCTTGTAAATATGGCCCCTTTAACGCAGCACTTTGCGTGAAAGGGGCGTTCCATGGGTGTTGCTGTGGATGTTCCCACGCAACACCCATGGAACAAGACACATTTCCAGATTTACGAGGAATCGTGAATCTGGAAATGCGTCTGAATGCTACGCTACCCTAGGGGTGGCGTAGCGAGGCGCAACGAGGAGAAATGTTTTCATTTCTCCTCGTTTTTTCCTCTTTCAATGTGTGCTGCATTCTAAGCACGCATTGAAGGAGGAAAATGCCTGTAGTGATTGTTTTTGTGCCCCTTCCTGCACAAAAATAATCTCCCCCTGACGCACGCATCCTTGCACCATGGTGCAAGGTTGCCTGCACCAGCGCATGGCAGCAGTTTGTGCGCCAGCGCAGGGGAGAGCACAGGAATGCGACATATTGTTGTAAATATGTCGCATTCCTGTGCTTTGGAAGTGCTGCAGCGTGGCGCAGCCTAAGGGCTTGCGTTGCCGCCTGCGGCACTTCCTTGTAAATCTGCCCCTCTATTTCCTTCTCAGAAGTGCTGGCGCAAACCTTTCAATGATCGAGGCTAAGGGACAGATTAACAAGCCCCCTGTGCCACCAATACGTCACTTTTTGTGACGAACTGGTGGCGCATTTCACTTCTCCATATTTACAAGGAGAGGAAAAGCCACCCTGCGTGACTTTTCCTCTCCTTGTAAATATGGCCCCTTCACACGCAGCACTTTGCGTGGAAGGGGCGTTCCATGGGTGTTGCTGTGGGTGTTCCCACGCAACACCCATGGAACGAGACACATTTCCAGATTCACGAGGAATCATAAATATGGAAATGCGTCTCAATGCTATGCCTCCCCAGGGGAGGCGTAGCGAGGTGCAACGAGGAGAAATGTTTTCATTTCTCCTCGTTTTTTCCTCTTTCAAAGAGTGCTGCATTCTACAGCACGCATTGAAAGAGGAAAATGCCCATAGTGATTGTTTTTGTGCAGGAAGGTGCCCCTTCCTGCACAAAAACAATCTCCCCATGACGCAGGCATCCTTGCACCATGGTGCAAGGGTGCCTGCGCCGGCGCATGGCTGCAGTTTGTGCGCCAGCGAAGGGGAGAGCACAGGAATGCAACATATTATTTTAAATATGTCGATTCCTGTGCTTCGGAAGTGCCGCAGCTTGGCGCAGCCAAAGGGCTTGTGTTGCCGAACTGCAGCACTTCCTTGTAGATCTGCCCCTAAGTGATTATGGGATCAAAGGCAGGCTGCAATTTAGTCATGATGCCTCAATAGGCTTGATTACATCTTTAGGTTTCCAAAAGACTGTCACCCTCAAATTGTGATTTTTTCCCCTGTTCTGACTTCTCCTCCATTCTATGTCTCCACTATGCCTCCATTATTATTTTCCTAGTGAGTACCTAAGGAGTTTTCACTAGTTTCTTTTATTTTTTATACTAATAATTATGTTAAAAAAAAATTGTATTTTTATTTTACTTTTGCATTCCACTCACTTCCATTCCAGTCTACACCACCACAGCTCCCTGACTACAGGCTTGCTACAGCGAACCAATCAAAAGAACACTGGCAAAGAGCCCCCTTGAGGGGCCCACTGGGCATTGCACTGCAGGCCCAAGGAGGAGTTGCCTGATGATGACGCATGCCACCAAGTTTGGTGGATGAGGGCCCTTGCTCCTCAATGTAAATATTCCACAGACCAAATCACTAGTAGTGTTTCACCCAGAGGTAATATTAGGAACATACTACCAAAGTTAACTTAAAGAGGACATTGGTGACCAACTAATATAACCACGCTAGGACTAATCACAAAGGATAACTGCTGAGCATAAAATGCATGTAAAGGAAAACGTTTCATATTGTATTTAAGGCTGGGCGTAGTTCGCGAAGTAATGCTTCGCGAAGCTACGCAAAGTGCAGTTCGCACTACGCAAGCTTCGCGTAGCACTACGCGAACTGCGTAGCGCACTGTTCGCAATGATTGCACAGTGCCGGATGCTTGTCCGCACTGTGCAATCATTTAAAACGGCAACTTGCACAGTGCGAGCTGTCTTTACTGCCGCTCGAGTAGATTTTTACTCGAGCAGCAGCTTTCTCAACGCGGACTGGTAGTTTCTCATCGCGAGCGGTCGCGAGCATACGCGACCACTCGCAATGAGAAACCTGACCTCCCCGCGTTGAGAATCTCGCCGGGAGGTTTATTTTCCACGCTCGCGATCGGCAACTTGATGTTGCTGATCGCGAACGAGGAAAAAGTCTCGCCGGGATGTCATTTTGCTTGCTCGCGGTCGCCAACTTGACGTTGAGGACCGCGAGCAAGCAAAAAATGACCGCGGCACTACGCTACGCTACGCTACGCTACGCTACGCGTGTTTGCACTGTGCTACGTGCAATTCGCGTTGTGCGAAGTAGCGCAAACTACGCGAGCGTAGCGTAGCACTTCGCCCAGGGTTAATTGTATTGCATTGTGTATTGTTGAATTTCTGTTGCTCTACATACCCCTTCACACAGGGGGGCTTGTCTCTTCGGAGTGCATGGTTGAGGGGGTGTTGAATGTAGTTTGACCTGTACTGGAGGTGTTGTGTGAGGTGCATGACCAAACTCATGTAATCATTTTGTGGGTGTACGGCAGTACTCTATTTCAGACAAAGATCTTCGAATGCGTAAGCATGATTATAGGGAAGGAAATTAAAATAACACTGTCTGGTTTTAGTTGTCCAGGGTGACGGTGTCTCCATGGCGTTAAAGAGGAATAGAAATTATGAGACGTTATCATAGTTGCACAAAGACATTCTCCTCAGGTTCTTGAAGAGTAAGATGGAAAACTGCAGTGATGATCAGCTTCACGATCTATGTGACATTAGCTTTTATTCACAGTATATAGATACATCATTTAAGCAAATAAGCAGGAGTCAGCCAGCATCCTTTATGTCTACTAGTTCTATCTCCTGCCTCTGTCCCTTTCCAGTGGTGCGTTTCACACCTAGTACATCGTCTTATGCTTTTTTTGGTTCATTATCCATTCCTATACGGCAATCATTTTGTCTTTTGTGATTCTCTCTTTTCTCCGGCAAATGTATTAGGTTTCGCTAAAAATTGAAACTGGGGAAGGCAACAACAGCTTTCTTTTTAAAAGTATTATTGTGTGTATATATAGCTGAAGGTGAAAGTTTGCTGTTCGATCTGCAAGTGTAATTTTCGGAATTTGATGTGCGAGTCGTATGATGAATTGATCCAAGCTGATAAGGTCAAACATAAAAGAAAAAAACACATCTCGTTGATAGCCTGGTTATGTCTTGCTTTTTCATCATTTGTGCATTTGCATCTAAAGACATCTGCTTTCCTTTCATAGAAACACCACCTCCCATATCTAAATAGATGTGATCATCCTGCAACCTAACCATTTATCTAGTCCTGCACATTAGCTTAGCGTGAAAAGTTTGTTGAGTCGAGATGAATGAAGAGGATGTAGCCATACGTCTAGGGGGTCGACCTCAAATCTGGGGAACCAGGTTCGAGTCTTGGCAGCGACGCTCAACATCCTGTGATTCTGGGCAAATCACTTAATCTCCCTGTGCCTAACAAAAATGAATGTGTCCCTCTGTAACAAAACTGGTGCTCATGTAAAGCGCTCTGATACCTGATACCTTGGGTCAAGTTCGTGCTATATAAAACTCTGGAAAAAAACCAATAAACGAACCACACCATGTAATTCAGTTTCATAAATAAATAAATCTATCATTTATACTCTTGCAAAGGCAACTGGGGAATCACATATTCTATAAACAATATATCCATCGTATTTCCAGGATTCATTTGGCATGTCATGACTTTCTGTCGATCGGTACATAGATTTCATGTTTTCATAACACACTGGCTCAGTTTTCAGGGGCGGCTCCTCCGTTATGGTGGAGGAGTGTTGCCCCACTGGTGAGTGCCAGCAGATTCAAACACATGAAAAATATAATGATAATAAACCAATTTTATTAACATTTTATTTTTCATCTGACCTGCAGGCTGCCAGCAAGCCGAGCCTTAAGGCAGGGCCACCATTTGACAGCAGCTGCATCAGGGAGGAGGAGTGGTGGGCACTGTAAATGCGCATGTCAGTTTGGCCGACTGTCTTAGGATGGCCAAACCAACATCCGCACTTAGCATTTCTCCAACCCGAGCTTTGTTGCACAGCCAGGTGGAGAACAGACAGAAGCTCCTAGGCCCTGTCTGAGTGGCAAACCCGGCCGCTCAGACCAATCCCAGTGCTTCTCTCATGCTGGGTGATAGTATTCCCAGCATGAGAGCAGTATCAGGATTGGAGTCTGGGAGCCTGCACAGTGTGCGCCAGCCCGTGAGAGTCGAGGATCGGGAGAGGAGCAGGGCGGTGGCCACAGCTACAGGTAAGTAATATTTATATTTTGTAATTAATATTTTGTGTGGTTCTTTTTGTATTTCCTCAATGCTGCCCACCACTTTGCATTCCCAGCAGCCGCCACTGTCAGTTTTACAAACTCTGCCTAGGGTTTGAGTACTTTTCTAACACAGAGGGGCATATGTACAAGGAAACTGTAGGAGCGTGAGGTTAAGCCAAGATTGCTAACGCCGTGCTCTGACAGTTTCCGAACGCAGGGATACGCCGTATTTACAAGAATGCGGTCCACCCCTGCATTTCCCCGAGTGCTGGCACTAAATTTAGCTGCCTAGCGCCAGTGCAGACACCCTTGCATTATAGTGCATGGGTACCTGCCTTGCCAGGAGTTATTGTTTATGTGCAGGAAGTTGTGCCTTCCTGCACATAAACAATCAGTAATGGCGATTTGTAACTTCTACGTGTGCTGCTTTATGCAGCACACATAGAAGTTGCAATTTATCATTTTCAATGATTGCTGATGTGCAGGAAGTGACACCTTGCTGCACATGAACAATCACTAGTGGCGATTTGCTGAACAGCAAAAACGAGGAGAAATTAATATTTTCTTCTTGTTTCGCCATGCTAAGACCAGGCTTTCCCTGGTCTTCTTTTTGGTGCTGCCCCATATTTACGCCACCCTCATAAATAGGGGGCAACTTTAAAAAGTAATGGGTGTTGCGGCGGAAAGCCCACCACAACACCCATTGCCCGCCCCTTTGACGCTAAGTGTAGCATGAAAGGGGGCCTTATTTAGAAGGCGGCATTAAGCCACGTTAAGTGGCTTAACGTCACCTTGTAAATAAAGCTAAGGACTTAACGCCACAGGACCGTCGCTAAATGTAACATCCCCGTGTTGTTAAGCCCTTGTAAATATGCTCCAAAGTGTTCAGGTGGGATTTATAATCCAAAGCAAATCATTACTTTGCATCAAGAGAGCGTTCCAAGGTGGTTGCATTGGCATTTTCATGCAACCACCTATGTGTTTTGACATAAATCCATACCAACAAAGAACTGTAGACAGGGATTAGTGCCTAAAACGTATGCCTACTTGAGGCAGCCACAACAAGGAGAAATATTTTCATTTCTGCTCATTTTTCATACTTTGCATGTGTATTGCACTGTTCGGGACACATACAAAGTGGAAAAAGCCTTAAGCATGAGTTTTGTAGTGGTCGGGACTCCTTCCAGTTCTAAACCTATGCTAGAGCCTAATCCTGCTTAACTAACCAATTTTGCATCGTCTAATGACCCAAGCTCTTTTCTGAAAGGCACTAGTAACAGAGAAACACTTATTGACAGTCTTGTATTGTTCTCTAGCAGCCATTCCCATGATGCTGCGGGGACTATTGCTAAGGACCTGCCATTGTCATCAGGAAGTGTACAGTATGTGGGTAACAACATCCAGCCGCAACCACTTTCTACCACAGCTCAGAAATCTGCATTATCGCATTTTAACCCTGATGAGGGTGAGGCCCTGAATAAATGTGGAGCATCCTTCACCCCAGTTACAATTGATCTACCACCAGCTTGCTGCCCTTATATAGTGGTTTTGGTTAATGTCCCACCTTTGACCCCTGGCACAACTGAGTCCCATTATCATTTCAGGAATAAAACAATTAATTGGCTTAATGCTCAGGGCATATTTCCCATTAGTAAGGTAGACCATGTCCTGCTAACAAGAAGAGTGGAATGGATTAGCCAGCTGTTAGACTTGGCTTTTTCAGCGGGTTCACCCCTAGACGTTTTGCTTTTTGGCCTCCTGGTTTTGACCTATTTGCGTTGGTTTTAGGACTCTTGGCTAAGGGTGGGCGGCAAATTCCGTTCCGCTCGCGGAACTTGCGAAATTTCGGCATTTCCGCGTTCTGCACGGAACGCGGAAATATCGAAACTTCAGCGATCCGCGGCGGAACGGAATTCGGGGGCATGGAAGCACTTCCAGATATAAATAAATCAGGTGCCTGAGTTGAAGTTCAAATTCTGTAACGCATTAATCAGCACAAAAAATTCGTGAACAAGGTCGAGGCTAAGCAGGAGTGCTTTCTGCCCATATCTACCGTCAAACATTAGCTGTAATCCCTGATGGAGGTCTTTGCATCCTTGATTTTCTCGAGCGCAATCCCCGTGTAGGTCCAGTGACCAGGAGGTTCTTTCTCCTCATCTGCTGCTCATATCGTGCTCTGACCCTTTATAAACAGAAGGCATGTGAACTCGCATGGAAGCCCCGCCCGTTTGGCCCCGCACCACATACACTGGCGGTATGCAACGTCTTCCCGCCCTTTCCCCACTTTGATGGACAGCTTACTCAAAGACCCCAGCGCCTTTCCGGCGCGGTGGCAAAGTTACAGACACACAAGGTCACTGGAGACAATTCTGCTGGGCCTTTACACAGCTGTAGTGTAGGAAAGGCACTATACATTTACCCAACGAGGTAGCACTTACTGATTAGCCGGTAGAAAGTACTCCAGTTGAGTAGAGGTATTGCACAAAACGGTGGCATCTTCGTGGATAAATATGCAGGGCAGGATTCATTCTGGCACGATGCTCCTGTCACAAAAATTAAACCTCAACAGGAAGCACTTTCAGATATAAATAAAGCAGGTGCCCGAGTTGAAGCTCAAATTCTGTAACGCATTAATCAGCACAAAAAATTCGTCAGCAAGGTCGAGGCTAAGCAGGAGTGCTTTCTGCCCAGATCTACCGTCAAACATTAGCTGTAATCCTTGATGGAGGTCTTTGCATCCTTGATTTTCTCGAGCGCAATCCCCGTGTAGGTCCAGTGGCCAGGAGGTCCTTTCTCCTCATCTGCTGCTCAGATCGTGCTCTGACCCTTTATAAACAAGAGGCATGTGAACTCGCATGGAAGCCCCGCCCGTTTTGCCCCGCATACACTAGTGGTATGCAACGTCTTCCCGCCCTTTCCCCACTATGATGGCCAGCTTAATCAAAGGACCCCGGCGCTTTCGGCGCGGTGGCAAAGTTACAGACACACAGGTCACTGGGGTCAATTCTTCTGGACCTTTACATAGCTGTAGTGTAGGAAAGGCACTATACATTTACCCAACGAGGTAGCACTTACTGATTAGCCAGTAGAAAGTACTCCAGTTGAGTAGAGGTATTGCACAAAACGGAGGCATCTTCTTGGATAAATATGCAGGGCAGGTGTGCAGAATTCGTGAGCGTTGTTAAGCAGATGTGCCTTCTCTCCATTTCCAACGTGAAAAGTTAGCTGTAATCCTTGATGGAGGTCTTTGCATCCTTGATTTTCTCGAGCGCAATCCTCGTGTAGAATTCGTGAGCGTTGTTAAGCAGATGTGCCTTTTCTCCATTTCTAACGTGAAAAGTTAGCTGTAATCCTTGATGGAGGTCTTTGCATCCTTGATTTTCTCGAGCGCAATCCTCGTGTAGAATTTGTGTGCGTTGTTAAGCAGATGTGCCTTCTCTCCATTTCCAACGTGAAAAGTTAGCTGTAATCCTTGATGGAGGTCTTTGCATCCTTGATTTTCTCGAGCGCAATCCCGTGTAGGTCCAGTGGCCAGGAGGTCCTTTCTCCTCATCTGCTGCTCAGATCGTGCTCTGACCCTTTATAAACAAGATGCATGTGAACTCGCATGGAAGCCCCGTCCGTTTTGCCCCGCATACACTAGTGGTATGCAACATCTTCCCGCCCTTTCCCCACTATGATGGACAGCTTACTCAAAGGACCCCGGCGCCTTTCCGGCGCGGTGGCAAAGATTACAGACACACAGGTCACTGGGGTCAATTCTTCTGGTCCTTTACGCAGCTGCAGTGTAGGAAAGGCACTATACATTTACCCAACGAGGTAGCACTTACTGATTAGCCAGTAGAAAGTAGTCCAGTTGAGTAGAGGTATTGCACAAAATGGTGGCATCTTCGTGGATAAATATGCAGGGCAGGATTCATTCTAGGACGATGCTCGTCTGCCCCTGAGAGTGACCCTGCATAGATTACAAGTTGTAATCTATGCAGGGTCACTCTCAGGGGCAGACGAGCATCGTCCCAGAATGAACAACACAGGCGCAGCACTAAATCTCCGTGAGCACGTGAAATTCCGCGTGCTCGCGGAGATTTCTTGTCGTTTCGCGGAATTTTGCGGAACGCAACTCCGCAAATTCCGCCCACCCCTACTCTTGGCACTTTACCACTGCTATTCAGTGCTAAAGTGCATATGCTCTTCATGTAAATTGTGTTTATGGATTGGTGTTTCCATAATTGGCTTATCTGATTTGCTACCAAGTCGCTAGTACAGTGGCAGGTGTGCCCTGGGCCTGTAAATCAAATGCTACTTGTGGGCCTGCAGCAGTAATTGTGCCATCCACACAAGTAGCTTTTCAAAGGTGTCTCAGACTTGCCACTGCAGTGTCTGGGCGCAGTTTTCAACTGCCATGTCGGCCTGGCAAGTGCACCCACTTGCCAGGCCCTAACCTTCCCTTTTCTTACATGTAAGACACCCCTCAGGTAGGCCCAAGATACCCCTATGGGCATGGTGCAGTGTATGTGAAATGTAGGACATTTACTGGTGTGTGTTACCAGTCCTGATAGCGAAATACTGTGCAATTCGTTTTTCATTATTGAAAGGCTATCTGTCCCATGGGCTAACATAGGAGTTACTTTGTAATATCTTACAAGTATAACTTTCCATTGGGACAAGATAAAGAAGTGGAGTTTAGGCTCTCTGAACTCAGAATTTAATAGCACATCTTTTTAGGGAGATGGTTTTCAAATTGTGTGTTTGAAAATGCCACTTTTATAAAGTAGGCATTTTCTCATTTAACCATTCTGTGTGCCTCTGCTGTTTTGATGATTGACTGTCTGGTTTTGGAGTGGCTGGGGATGTGCATTCACTGTAGACAGCCACAAGGGGGGTTGAGGTGTGTCCTGCCTTTCCTGGGTGACTCATAGCTGAGCTGAATAGACCATGGCTGCATTTAGAGTGGCGGGAGGAGTTTCACTAGCACCTGAATAGGCAGTGTCTCCTCTGCACAATGCTGTCTCCACTTCCTGTAGTGATGCTGCACCAGAGAGGACAGAACTGGTTTGGACTGGGCTCAGAGACCCTGGCCACAAAGAGAACAATGAGAAAATTGGGTATAAGTAGTGGACCTTAAACCCCAGAGAGTTAGATTACTGTTGGACTAAGGAACCTGCCAGGAAGAAAAGCTGGAAGAGCTGTGAGGAGAGACTACCACTTTGCTGTGTGCTTTGATGGCTTGGCCTGCAGTTGCTGCTTCTGTCTTGGGCAGGAAAAGGATTGGACTGTGCTTTCTGTATCCTAAGTATCTCCAAGGGCTTGATGTAGAGCTTGCCTCCCGTTGGAAGTCTCAAGGAAATCAAAGGTTTCAACATCTTCTGGGTACCAGTCTCTGGAACTGTATGTTTCAGCTCCCACTGAGGAGAAAAGGTAACCCGACGCCTTCAATGATGCCGCTACTGGCTCCATGACCTGAAGGCACTGCAGAGGGCACCGCCACACTTCGCACCACAACTCTGGTCTCACCGACGATGCCATCATCACTGGGCCACTGCTTGCACCATGACCTGTGGACACCGCACTCCGCACCACCTCCCTTCACACTGCAGCCCTGGTATCCTCAACGGCGCCCCAACGCTGTCACCGATGCTGTGGCCTGCACTGTGACCTGTGGACACTGCTCAGGGAGAACACAGAGCACTGTCCCACTCTGCACCGCAGCCCTGGTCTGACCGACGCTGCAACTCCAAGCTGACCGACGCTGCTACCTGCACCATGGTTTGGGGGCACTGCTCGTAGGTTACTCAATTCACTGCCCTGTCCCACACCGCAGTCTTGGCCCACCAACATCAGCGCTATTGTCTCCAGATCATCAACCGACTCTACTGCTTGCACCGCAGCCTATGGGCCACACACGACGCATTGCCCCGTCTCCCACCATAGCCTTGAGTCTACTGATGACAGCGCTTCAGCAATGACAATGCCGCTCCTTGTACCGTGACCTGTCAACACAGCAACGAGCACCACCCCACTTCCCAACACAGCCCTGGTGTCTCTGATGCCGCTGGACAACTGTCACTGATCTGCTGTCTGCACCTCTACTTGAGGGTACAGCACATCGCAATGCATCGCCTCACACTGCAGCCCCAACACCTGCTAACGCCGACGCTACTGACTTCAAACTCACGGAGTTCGATCTGCAACACCTGATGACTCTTGCACTGACGTCCAGAAGTGACGCCTGCCGAAGCTGCTCCTCCGGAGCTCACCGCAAGGTTCAACGCCCTGTATCTCCAAAGGTACTGTTTTAGGAGTCTCCCTGATGCCATAGCTGGACCACGACGCCGCTGTCCGACAGAATTATTGGATTTGTTTGCTCATGACACCGTGATAGCCCCGGATGGAGCTATCAACTTCAAGGAACTGTATATAAAGTCTATTTTTCCTTTATTGGTATGTGGATCATTATGTTGTTTTTTTAAATCTTTTTGGGTCTTGCTTTACACAGATAAATATTGGATATTTTTCTAAAACTGGTGTGGTTTACGTTTGTAGTGTTTTCACTGTACTACTGTTTGTTATATGCAAATGCTTTACATACTGCCTCTGGGATAAGCCTGACTGCTTGTACCAAGCTACCAAGGGGATGAGCCGCGGTTATTTTAGATGTGTAATCACCATATCCTGACTAGAGTGGTGGATTCTGCCTGGCTTAGGAGCATGTCCTAGCCAACCAGAATACCCATTTCCAACACCCTCTAAAAAGAATACGTTTTCGAGGGGAATTGCCCAATTATTAACTTTAGACACCCGAGATTTACAGAGGAATTTCTATCAATATCAACAAGGACAACACCATCTGCCAGGAACATTGCACTAGTTCCTTTGGGTTTCCTTTATCAACGTTTGCGAGAGACTCCAACACCGAGTTTTATCAAGGCATTCTACCAGTTGCCGTTAAAACATAATCCACCTCCTCATGCTCACCTTTATCCCCCTATAGCACTGTGTAACAGGTTTCATCCTTTGAGTTCTTTACAAGATAATGATTGACTACGCCCTGCTTCAGGGGCCCATGATATTTCTGCTAATAGTGAGCCAGTTGTAAATTGAACTGGTAATGTTGGTACATGCGTTAACACTGATAGTTGTGACCCTATTGAGCCTCCTTTTCCCTTGTCTTGTCGTGCCACCCTGTTACTAGTGAGCCAATTGTGAGCGGAACCATTGGTGTTGGAAATAGTGCTTACACTGATACTTTTGACCTTGTTGAGTCTTTCCTTTCAACAACAAGTTCGGTTAATGAAGGGTGTTTTCATTGTGCCACATGGAATGTGCACAGGCTAAGAAATAAACTGCACTCCCCAGAGTGGCTTCAAATTATGCCTAAATTTGACATTGTTGGTATACAGGAAACCTGGAGCGTGGACCCAGTTTATGTTAATGGTTTTTGCACTTACTCTCTGTGCACCACGCCATTCCCAGCTGAGCATGTCAAAGGGAGACTAGCAACTTTAGCAAATAACAAGCTACCAGTTGCAATGAGGAAAAACTTAAATATCTCTGCTCACTGTCAGTTGCTCTGGTTATCATTGAAGGGCGGCACTGAATTAGTGGTGGTCAATTTTTACAACAATGTTGTTGACATTTCTCGTAGTACAGTGGTGAATGCCCCCAAAGAAGGGTTGGATGCTCTCCTGAGTGAAATTAGTACTGACACTGTTATAGTTTGGGCAGGAGATTTTAACATCAAGGCATGCCACCTCCCAGCGAAGCAGGTTTGTGGGCTTTGTAATGACATGGGAGTCAGCCTCCTACATTTTCCTCATAACAATTATCGCAAAACATTGAACTTGTAATTTCTTAATATGATCTTATCCTACTTGAAGGTAGATGTTCAGAGTTGGGGGTACGGATTTTCAGGTTTTCCCAAAGGCTGGGCTGTCACACGATTAAAGCAATGCTCGGCATCTACAAGGCACGAGGAGTGTCTACCACAAGTTATTGGGGGGGCTGTGGGGTGTCACCCTCAGCAATCCACTTCAGATTGAAGAGAATACTTTCTTAAAATGTATGTCATGCCTACCAGCCTCAGCCTCATCCATGATTCCTCATAAAGAGGTTGGCCTGTGTTTTCTTGGAGAACATACCCACAGTGTCATCTATCAAATTTAGATCTCCTCCTCTATACGTAATTTGGTTTGCCCCCCTTGCAATATTCTAACTTCCTTGAGCGATCATAATCCTATAGTCTTACTGTTCTCTTTTTCGGCTAAAATTATTAATGAAATAACCCATGTAGTTAATATTACCCCTGTTAGGTCCCATGGAGTTCATTTAAAATGGGCAGGTATTGACCTAAGTAGTATATTGAACCAACTAATAGGTTTGAACCAAGCTGAATTTAGTTACTGTCTGGAGGAGGTGGTGGACCACTCCAAGTTATTGTCCTAGATTCTTGGGTCATTACACTCACTGCTCACAAAACCAGTTAAATCCATTAAATCAAGTACGCATGGATGGTTCGACCGTTCATGAACCTATGCTCTGAAGTGTCTGAAAGAAGCATTACATTCTTCCCCTAGGGACCATGCAGCTATTAAGCTCCTCCGTAAAAATTACGTCCATGTTCAAGTTTCTAGGAAAAGGACCCTTCAGGACGAGGCCTGGTCAATATTACTCCAGGCCACTGAAACAGGGGATTATAAATTATTTTGGAGCATGGTCAATGCCGCTTTACTGAAAAACATCTTTATCCCTGAGCTTAGCTCTTATGTATTCTGTGACTCATGGGTGGCCCATTTTGCAGGGATTTTCAACTCTAATAAACCAGTCTATTTGTCGGCTATGGAGGAAGGGGTTCCGCTTAGGCATCTACTCCCGTTAGATATTACTTTAGAGGAGGTTTCGCTTGCTCTGCAACAGAGTTTAGGTGGAAAAATACCTGGCCCGGATGGGGTACCCAATAATGCAATCATAGCAGAAAGGGACTTGTGGGGGGCCCATCTTGGCCAGGGCTTTTAATGTTGTTGCTGAATTTATGATACCACCCTCTTGGACCACCACAACCAAATGGTCCAATCTTTAAAAAGGGAGATAAATCAGATCCTAAATGGTATTGACCCATCTCCCTCCTTGACTCCTCCATTAAACTAATGAGCAAGGTTTTGTTGATGAGACTAGAGAAATAGGCTTATGACAATTCTATTTAACGGAAGTTCACTTTGGTTTCAGAAGTGATCTAGGGACTGTAGAGCAATGTGTTAATCTGGAGTTGTTGATTGGGAAATATACAAGGACTGAGAAGGGGCCACTCTTCCTGTGTTTTGCAGATTTTTGTTTTGCTTTTGACCTCGCTGACCACTCTATTCTTTGGTCTACATTGAATACCCTTGGTGCGCCGACTGAGATTATCTGCTTTCTTGCTCACTTATATGAAAACATGTCTGCCAGGGTTCGATATGGCCATAATTATAGAATGCACTCCTCCATTTGGGACTAGGAGGGCAATTAGGCAGGGGTGTATTTTGGCCCCATTTTTGCTCTCTCTTTTCATCAGCGGGGTTGATGACGCCCTTCAAGTCCTGCAAGCCGATGCTCCAATTGTCACCGGGTGTCTGGGGCCTATTTTGTTAAATGCCGATGACATTGTTCTACTTTCTAGGACTCCAATTGGGTTGCAGAAACTGATGAATGAGTTTGGAACTTTTATGGAGGCTAAGAAAACGGTGATTAACAAGTAAAAACCTACACCATGATCTGTAGGAAAAAGGCCCCCAAGTGTAGATTCTTTTTATATTGGAGACACCTCAATAACCAAAGTTAGCTCCTATTGCTATCTTGGGGTCCTTTTGTCTAGCAATGGCACATAGTCACAGCTAGACTTGAATGCAAGATCCAAGCTGAGGAGGAATTGTCATTGGATTTTTAAATTTGGCCAAAGGCTGGGCTGTCGCAGATTAAAGCAATGGTCGGCCTCTACAAGGCACAAGGAGTATCTACCACCAGTTATTGCGGGGGATGGGTGCTGTGGGGTTTCACCCTCAGCAATCCACTTCAGGATTAAGAGAATACTGTCTTGAAATGTATGTTTTGCCTACAAGCCTCAGCCTCATCCATGATTCCTCATAAAGAGGTTGGCCTATGTTTTCTGGAACACCAGCTCTTATTAAAACCCTTACTATAATGGTATTCTGTCTGGTCCAGATATTATTTGAGTTTTACTAAATCTATCATAAAAGACTGTTTTGCACTGGACCAGGTTTTAATATCCCCTGGCTTGTTTTTATAATTAAGATTTAGGTTTGTCTATTTCATATTTCTGTAATGCAAGATCCAGCTAAAGTCACAACCCTGAAGAAGGGCCTCATTAAAGCTACCTTTCTTAAATATAGGCATGATTTTAGGATGAAGGAGGACTTGAAGAAATAAACTGTCTTTTATGTCACTTAACCCCTGGAAGGCTGTCAGTATTATTTGTCACTTGTTAATAATACTTACCATTGATTTATTTTGACAAGACTGCGTGCAGGTATAGCTCACTTCTAGTTGCCTTCCCTAAAATGGGTGTTCATCCACCAGACTAATTTCCCTGTCCCTGTGAAGGTCAATCGAAACAAAGCACACAGCACTTTATGTTGTTTTGTGTCTTTTACAAATACCTAAGGAGCTACTATCTTAAACCTGTTCTCCTGGCTCAGAACATTAGAGATTTTAATACCATGCTGAAGTATTTATTTGCTCTCCAAGACGCTCATATTTGTTTTCTGTTGCACTTTATGTACGTGGGGCTTTAAATCTCAGGAAAAGTATGATTTGCTACCTGTGACATAGATGTATTTTAAAGCACTTCTTGTGCATCACGTTTTATCCTGCAATTCTTTTATATTGTACTTTTTGATTTCTATTTGTACTTTTATGGCTGTTTTACAGTGGTGGCTGGCATGCAAGGAGGGTGGTGCGGCGGGGACAAAAATAATAGTAAAAAAAATAAGCAAACATAGATAATCCCACTTACCTTCCTAGTGAGATGTCCTCCTCGCTCCGATCTTCTCCAGGCAGGCAGGCAGGCAGGCTCCAGGAAACTGCAGTAACCAATCCTGGCGCTGCTCTTAAGCTGCATGAGAGCAGCACCAGGATTGAAGGGAGCTGCCGAAAACACTGAGGGCATATGCTGTCTCAAACCCAGCCTTCTAAGACAGATGGGTTAGAGAGGTTGAAAATGCTCATGTCTGGCGTCTGGCTGGCCACCCCAAGACGGCCGGCCAAAAATACATGCACACTTTAAACTTAAAGTGCCTGCTCATCACTGCTTTCTGCTGCTGCCTGACTGGCAGCAGCAGAAATCAGAATGCCCCACCCCCGTCCTGTTGCTCACCTTAACGGAGGAGCCGCCCCTGCTTTTTTACCTGCTGAATAAAGAATTACATCAAATTGAATCGCATGGTTTATTTATTATTTAATTGCTTACATTTGTTATGTATTGTGATGCTTTGCTGTATGTAGATAAGCATCAATAGCTCATATGTTATGCATTCAATTGCGTGACTTACAAAGTATATAATATTTAGGAAACTCTGCAAACAAATGTAAGTTTTTCTTTTTTATACCTTTAATCACAATCCATAGGGCCTCTTTCACTCATAGTAACGCTGGGAAATTGTATTTAAATCAGATGCACAGGCATCTCGAAAGAGAGGATCTTCAGGCCTCTAAGGCAGTATCAAAGCTGCAAACATTTTAAGTGAATGTTAAGTACAAGGGCTACCTATTGCTTTGTCAGCCAAGGCACAACCAACAAAGACAGACTGAGAAAAATCCAAAAAGACTAAGGGGGTGATTAGGATGGTGGGCGGATCGCCACCACCGGCCCGGCAGTGGCGATCCGCCCGCCATCCCAACCCGAATTACCCCCGCCATATTATATTGGCGGGTGTATTGCGGTGGACGCAAAGTGCGTCCGGCGCTTTTCCGCCGGTCGGCAATCATTCCAATTGCCGGCCGGGCGGACTTGGGCCTCAATATGGTGGCGGTGCCTAGCAGGCACCGCCATCCATATTAGGATGCTGGGTTTTAAAGGCCTTTCCATGACGGCTTTGCAGCCATGGAAAGGCTGGCGAGGATTTGCAATGGGGGCCCGTTGCGGGCCCACAGGAGGGATGCAGGGGTGCACTTGGGGGGTACACATGGTACCCCCCTCCATTCATATGCACAAGGTGGCAGGCACTGCGTGGTGCCTGCCACGTTGTGCATGGGAATGCACAACATGGCAATTTGGCATTGCGGCGGGTGCTGCTGTAAGCAGCACCTGCCGCAATGTCAAAGATGCAGAATGCGACTGCCAGGGTGGCGGTCGCATCCTAATTAGCGGTGTGGGACCGCCGCACGTCTGGCGGGCGGTCCCAGCACCGCGAGGATGGCGGGCGGACTAAAGTCCGCCCGCCATCCTAATCACCCCCTAAGTGTGAAAATTATGTATGTATTGTGGCATCTAGGAAACTTGTTTATAAGGCACCAATAGTGCTAATATATACATGTAGCTAAACCAAACAAAGGCTTGGGTCCTGTCACTACCTGGCCTGGACCACCCTATTATATGTAACAAACAAGTGACCAGATAGGTTATTGTGGAGAAGTGTGGCTCAATGGTTAGAGCGGCAGACCCTGATGCAGAGATCTGGCCCAGGACCAGGGTTCAATTCCCGCCTCGGCGGGTCTTGGGCTCAACTTCCTCGGACCTGATAATTCTCGCCTCGGTGCCTATTCTAATCATGGGTCCCACTCTGCAACTCTGGGCAATAGCTTGCTTAATCTCCACAACGGCCCCACCAGCGCTGGGATGCCTGGCTTTACCTTGGGGGTGTCCAGGAGTGGACATTTCACTGGGAAATGCCAGGAAGGGTTCCACAGCGGTATGCATTCAGTGCCAGGATGCCTCAGGGTAGCAGTGCGCTGTACAAATTCATTTCATTCATTGCGCAATCATTAGTCTGCACTTAGACAATTAATTCCAAGTACGTGTGATTTATTTCACAATAGTTAGAAACGTTATTCGCATTGTTCAAAACAACATTTCATCATGTCATAGAGAGAGACACACAAAAACTTTTCAGTATGGTGAACTTATGGGAACATAAACTCCATAAATAACACTGTGACATGTAAAAAATCAGAGTCAACATCTATATACATACACATATAAAAAAACACAACATATCAAAAGGAAAAATAAATACCAATCCAATTGTCATAGTCCTGCTAATGTTTAGGCGGCACCAGTCCTTATGTAACACATAGAAACCAGGCGGACCAATCACAATTCAAGAGATACTGCCTGTATATTGGACCGAAGGCAATACAATTGTAAATGGGGTAGTGTGACCAATGGGAGAGAATTTCTTTACACTGATTCCCAGGTACACCCCAACATTACTTTGCCTCAGCCCAATTGCCAACGCGTTTCGAACCCTGACTTGTTCTGGGGTTCTCCTCAGGACGTAGACTGGAAAGGATCTTAACTGCTAATACGTAGGGTTCCCATGTATTTTTCTATCCATGGTGCAGCTTTGCTTTCAAAAATTCGACTTCTGTGGCGCAGTGTAGATGGAAGCCTCAGTAAATGGAAAACTACCGTCGTCATGAACGTGCAGTTTAAATATTCAATATTGCCCACAGCCAACAGTGTACACGCTTATGAACTGAAGCTGACGAAAGGTCGGATTTCATCGAGAATACATCAGGGCAATATTGAATATTTAAACTGCACGTTCATGATGACAGTACACACAACACAGGAAAAGAGCCCCATCAGAGCTCTAGCAAGCATAGATGCAGTTACTGACCTCAGAGGGATGTCTTCTGGGAAGTTGGTGACATGGTCCACCAAGACCAGGACAAACCTGTTGTCTAGGTCTGTCTTGGGGTGCAAGGGTCCAATGATGTTGATGCCCACCCTTTCACAGGGTGTGTGAATGACTGTTAATTGAATCAGGGGAGCTTTCTGCTTTTTCCCTTATTTCCCACAAGCCTGGCAGGTGGGGCAGGACCTGCAGAGTGCCTCTGAGGCTGACTTCATTCAGGGGCCATAGAAGTGGGAGGGTGAATAGAAATTATATCGAATGATAAATATCGAATTGTAGTAATATCGAAGTTGTAATATCGAATGTTAGATAATATCGAATACATGAATATCGCAAACAAAAATATCGTTATTTTATTTCTTTAAAAAATATCGAAGTACAAAATATCGAATAAGTAATATCGTAAGTAGATAATATCGAATTGTTAGTATTGTAAAAAATATCGAAAAAAATATAGAAACTGTAAAATATTAATTTTTAGTCAATAATTAAATATTATGTATTGTTATTAATTTTGTATTATTAAAAATGTTTTAATATTAGTGTGAAAATGTATAAAAAAAAATTGTAAGATATGTTTTAGGAGCGGGATGTTTAGTTATTAGGGGTAAAGGGTGGGGAGTATTTTAAAAATATTAGTGTAAATTTAGGGGCTCATTACGATGGCGGGCGGAAGCACAACCGCCGTGCTGGCGGATGCAAAAACCACCAGTTACCGCCGGCACGCAGCCGTCCACACGCCCGTCCAATTACGATGCGAAAAGTAGGCCAAACACCGCCGGCAAGCCAGCAACACCGTCCGCCATCAAAGTGCGCCCGTACACGTAGCGGCGCAGCCCAACTGACACACACCGTCCGACGAAACACGTCCCGCCCGGCGTATAAATTACGATGCCGCAAACAAACGGCTCCCACGGCTAAGAGACACCGCACGTGAAAGAGAGGCGGTAACACGGACGCAGAGCACGGACAACGAAGAAGCGGCACCCCGAGCATGAATCCAGCACTGCAGGCCCTTCCCATGCTTCTGCTGATGCACCACCAAGGACGCAACGTACCGCGGAGACGCAGGTAGGCACACACACAACAAGTGCACGCAAACAGCGCACACAGTGCAAGGGCAGAAAAGCGGACAACCCCCACCAGCGCGTGTACACTACACATCCACCATTGCATCCACATATGACACACAGGCCAAATCCTAACATCGCGGAACACATGTGTACACACCACCTGGGACTAGGAACCAACCACCCCGTCACGGCCCCAAGCGGCGATGACGCCGCCACACATGCGCACAACGCAGAGGCCAACCGCAGCGCCATGCATGCATCGCACACAGACACAGGGACACAACCAAGCATCACACACATCAGCCCCACCCCGAACGCACATGACACGTGACAGGCCTGCCACAGACATGTCCCCAACGCCCAAATCACGGACAACACCCAACGCCACACAACCGACGCACACATGTCAGTGAAGTCACGCAACAGCAGGACACACCCCAGTGTAACAAACATGGCGTAGCACACAGCGGCGGCAACACCAACTAGGAGAAGCAGGGCCCCTTCGGGAAGAGGAACGCCAGTACCACACTGAAAAACCCATACCACCCTGCACATATGAACAAGACATATAAAACGGAACACCAAAGAGCACGGGGACCGACAACAGGTGGCCCAAGAATAACATTCACACACAAGGCCCAACGCAGAGCGGAAAGCCAGCCTGCCGCCCACACAAGGGAGAGCAGACAGCACTGAATGACCTTCCATTCCAACTCCGAAACCACAGCCCTACGACAGAAGCCGGTGAATACAGCCATTGTCCAAGAATAGACCAACACAGGCATGCCGAGGAGACCGACCACAGGGCAGATAGCGCATATCACAGAAGCACACAACGGACGGGGAAGAAAGAAGAAAACACTCCCCCATGTCGGCCACATGCAAGTTAATTGGAAGGAGTCACACATCACTGACCTTGAACTGTCTGAGAAGCATGTGGGAAGAGGGCCCGTGTCCTCCAAACAAGCAAACAGAACACAAGTCCTGTCTCCCTACGACTACACAGAGCTCACAGCAACCTCGGAGCGTGCACATTGCAGACTGCACACACAGCCGGAGCACGCCACCACAACGCACCGCTGCGAAATGGCAACCGCAACACACCTACCCAACTACGCCGAACAGCTCAAGCTGTACAAAACCAACCTGTTCCATACATTGGGATGCGATCTCCTGTCCCTGCTGAACGTAACTTACCGACTGACTTACCGCATCACATTGTTCAACTGCGTCATGCCCGTCTTCTACTGTCGGAGGTGTCCCTACCAGCATCCCGTCGAGATATGCCTCTCCAACCCGGCATGTCTGAAGGCGGACCTGCTACCACTACTCCTCCCTCTGGACGCACACGACAGGGCCTGCTCTGCCTATGGGGGCATGGCGTATGTGGCCAACATCGCACCCGCACTGAAATGGGACCACTGTGCCTCCACACGACGGATCATCGAGAACAGCTACATCGAATGTCACCCAGCATGCCCCATCATGGTCCTCCAAGGGACAACTTACGAACAACACCTTGACAGCCACCATCCGCTACATTGGCTGGCAAACATGTACACCACCAATGACATGGAAGCCCTGCTGGACGGCATCGCATACCTGACAACCTGTAAATACATCGGACCACAACGCAGGTTCCCGAGTGACCTATGATGTCCAACCCCGCACCCATGCTTAGCTTCCGCACGGACTGGCCAGTCACCACCACAACAGCCATACCAAACGACCGGCAACTGTAACCACACCATCAACGACATCGCCATGACATCGGATATGACCGGGACATGCACACTGTTCCCCATCACATCCAGGAACACCGCATGCATCGTGGGAGGCAGTGGCATGGGCTCTGTGTATCGCACCCACATGGACGGTACTGCACGAACAACCAGGACACGACATGGATCCAGCGCACATGGACACACACACCGCTCAGTGGACATGAATAGGTCGCCTGGAGTCTGTGGGTGCTGCACCCCTCCCACCCCCGCCCCGGGAAT